>CAWUFW010011337.1:321520-623059 GCA_963921515.1 Calotriton arnoldi | reverse complement strand
CGACTTGTGCCCCCTCACAATCGCCCAGTAGCCATCGCTCCAGCGCGTAGCCTGGTTCGGTCTCTGGGGGCAATACCACCAGTCATTAAGAACCTGTAAGTGAGAAGCAGCGTAGTAAGACTGAATGCCGGCGGCCACAATGCCCCCACAGTAAGTAGGGAGAAAACATGTGAGAAGTGCTATTCTGATTGCTCCTGCATCCCACAGGAACCCATTAAGCATAGCGTTAAGTTGCTTAAACCATGTCTGTAGGTTAGGGTAGGGGGGGGGTTGTGTAGTTGATATAGGACCCGAGCAAGGGATAAGATTTTGAAGATTGCCGAGCGGCGGTACAAGGTTAAGGGCAAACCCGCCCACGACTTTATCTCCACCTTGTCCCTAGCGAGGACTGTATCAACGTTGCGTGCTCTAGATATCTCCTGTTGGTTCGTTATGAAGACCCCAGATATTTCCTGCCTTCCCCGGTCTGAGAAAGGTCTGCGGCCCATATGTAATTGGCCGCGGACCCGCACAGAGGCCATAGTGTAGACTTAACATTCATAAAGAGCCCAGAGGTCTCACCAAAAATTCGCATATTTTGAAAAATGCGAGGGCCCGATCTCAGAGGGTCGGTTAGGAAGAAGACGACATCATCCGCATACAACGCGATTCTGTCGGAGACCCCAGCAGACCATTCGAAGCCCCTGATCTGGGCGTCCATGCGTACCCACGCCCCCAGCGGCTTGATGGACAAGGCAAACAATATTGGAGACAATGGGCACCGTTGTCTGGTACCTCGACTTATTGGGAATGATGAGGACACCCTGCTGTATATATGTACGGAGGCAGTTAGCCCATGATATAACATGTGAATATATGACATAAATTTGGTGCCAAAGTTGAGACGCTTCAGAAGGATAAATAAGTATGTCCAGCTGACCGAACCAAAGGCTTGGTCGATGTCTGCCAGAAGGAGAGCTGCAGGGCGACAAAGACGGTCCACAGTGGCTATCGCATTATGAACCTGACGAATGTTGTGGCATGTGGCGCTTCGAGGCATGAATCCGGCCTGATCTGGGTGGAACAGGTCGGGGAGATGTGCCAATAGTCTGGTGGCGAGCACTTTAGCTAAGAGCTTTGCTTCTATATTTAATAAGGAGATCGGTCGATAAGAAGCATGAAGTTCCAGCGGACGCCCCGGTTTTTGGAACACGACAATTCCTGCATGCCTCTAATCTGGGGGCATGAATGTGGTCTGGGCGGCTTCTTGTATAGCCACAAGGCAATGTGGGCCCAATAGGGCCATGTAAGCTTTATAGAATTCGCAGGAGAAGCCATTAGGGCCTGGCACTTTTCTCGAGTGTAAATCGGCAGTAGCAGTGGTCAGTTCCTCCAGGGTTAGGAGCTTCAAGCGAGTTCCGAGCCTCCTCAGAGAGGGCACGCGGAGGAAGATCTACAGAGAGGTGTTCAGAGGCCACGCCCCTTTTTACACCACTCTGCAACGCAGCTCTGTGGCGCTTACTGGAGGTACCCGGTGGCCTAGTTGGCCCCCAGGGACCCTCAGGATTGAAGAGGAATTAATTCCCCAACTTAAAACGCTCCACAGGGCGTGTTTGCACACATGTCACCTCAGGCCCCGCCCCCTCCCTTCACCACTGTGCAAACGCGCCCCGTGGCGCGTTTTAAGTTGGGGGATTAAGTCTCCTTGAATCCTGAGGGTCCCTGGGGTCCAACTAGCCCACCAGGTACCTCCAGTAAGCGCCACAGCTGCGTTGCAGAGAGGTGTAAAAAGGGGCGTGGCCTCTGAACACCTCTCTGCAACGCAGCCTCCCTGGCGCATCGGGGAGGTTCCTGGTGGTCTCGTTGGCCCCCAGGGACCCCCAGTATTCAATGGGAATTAGTTCCCCATCTTACAACGCGCCAGGGGGCGCGTTTGCAGAGTGCTGCAGGGAGGGGGCGGGGCCTCCGGCGCGATGCCGGTCTTTTTTTAAATTTATTTTTTTAAGAAGGGGGGCTGTGTGGCCCCCCCTTCCTTTCCTATTTTATTGGCCCTGGGGACCCCATCCCCGAGGGCCTCACCCCTATTTTTTATTTTTTTTTTTAAATTGGAAGGGGGCCGCGTGGCCCCCCTCCCGAGGCCATATTCGGCCCCGGGGACCCCATCCCCCGGGGCATGGCCATGTTTTTTTTTTTTAAATTTAACTTATTGGAGGGGGGGCTGCGTGGCCCCCCTCAGTTCATTTATGGCCCCGGGGACCCCATCTCCCGGGGCCTGGCCTCGCTGGGGACCGTGGGGGGGTCCCCAATCCCCCACGGTCCCGCCGGCTCCCCGCATCATGCGGGAGCCGGCATTGCTTTTCCACATGGGGAGCTGCTGACCTGCAGCTCCCCGTGTGGAAAGCAATCTGCTTTGCTTCATTGAGCGAGAGCAGGTTTCCTGCTCTCGCTTCAATGAAGCAAGCAGTTTGCAATGACAGGGTGGGAGCCGCAGGCTCCCGCCCTGTCATTGCAAACAGCAGTGTCCCGGGGGTGGGCACCCCGGGACACTGCAGGAGCTGGCCCTTTTCTAATACGGTCGGTATAGTTTTCGATTGAGATACAATCTATACTTAGATAAAAACTATTTTAACATCCAATTAGTCCTGGGGAATCGATTCCATCACACCCTTTGGACGGAGATTCTTCTAAAACGACCTGAAGGTGATGGAACATACGCCGTTTAAATTTTGTCCTTCCTGTCATTCTAAATTTCCACATGCAGACTTACAAAGTGTGTAATTCCTGCCTATCTCCCGATCATCAGGAACAGACCTGTGAGGCCTGCAAATCATTCAGGTCAACAAACTCTACGAGATCTTAAAGACAGAAGACTGCAAATGTATAGACGCAGCATCGAGGCAACACTGGACATTTTCGGTTCGGAGGAACCGGAAATGGAAGCACATTCGTCGGCTGCAGATGAGGGGAATTTCTTTCTGGAACTGAGCTCCGATTTGGATGCAGAACAAGACACCCTCACATCAGGGCAGCAAACCGTGAGTAAATTGCGCGATCCACTTCCAACCAAACGACAAACATTACAAAAGTCTGCTGTTGGGCCTCCACTGCCTTCGGGCCATGGTTGGCACGGACGGACTGATTCTGGAAAGTCTGCCTTGGCTCTGAAAAACAGCTTAAGCCCTCGGTCTGAAACAGGCCACCTCTGGAATCCACAGTCTTGGCACCGAAACATTCTAAAGCAGATGCATCCACATCTTTGGAACGGAAACCCTCTGATCTGAAACAACACCTTGACTCCGCATCGAAATCCAAAGCTTTGGAACCGCAACAATCCGCTCCAAAACCTGCGGGAGAGAAATTAATTTTGGAGCCCAAAAAGCAAACAGCTGCCCATTCTCCACAGACTGTACACCCAGTACATGAGAAATTACATCAGCAATTGGATTCTCGACAAACACCTAGTGATTCATCCTGAAGAAGAATATTCACCAGACCCCCTCAGGAGCATGCACAACCTTCAATGAGACAACTCTTTTTTTCAAGCGACAATAGACATTCCTACAAAAACCAGAAAGAAACAGGATAAAGCCACCAGTCCACTTCGCTTAGTCCTCCTCCACTACAGCATATACAAACTCCATCGCCACAAAACTCACCAGTTCATGAACACATACATTCACCAGAGGAGTCATTACATTCTTTTACAGAGCATGGGGATGGGAGCGATGATGATCAACAGTCAATACCCCCACAGGATGATTATGATACATTTGACACAGATCCACCAGATAAAACATATCCGGATCTTTATCTAGCTAAACCCTCCACACCTGATGATACCACTACCTATCATGACCTTATCAGTAGGGCAGCTACTTTCCATAAGGTACCATTACATACAGAGAAAATGGAGGATGATTTTTTATTTGAAACTGTCCTCTACACAAAGATCTACACAGTATTTTCCCGTGCTGAAAGGAATGCTTAGACATACTACTGATATATTCAATGACCCTGTCAGATCTAGAATTATCACTCCTAGGGTTGATTAAAAATCATAAGACTTCCCCAGTAGACCCTACTTATATTAGTGGTCAACTTCTTTAGATTCTTTAGTAGTGGCAACTGCTCGCAAAAGAGCAAACTCTCAGGCGACTGGTGAAGCTCCCCACCACCTCGCTTTAATTCTCCTGGACTTAACTGCGGCTTTGATACCATCTCGCCCACGAGGCTGGTTGGCCGTCTCAAAGAAATTGGGATCACAGGCTCCGCTCTGATGCTTCTGCCCTCATTTCTTACGGATCGGGTACAAAAGTTGAAACTGATCACTTCTACTCTAACTCCACTCATACCTTTGCGGAGTTCCACAGAGGTCATCATTAAGCCCATCCTTGTTTAACATCCAAGTCGCTCCTTTGGCCAAGGTTATCGGATCTTTTGGGCTGGAGGCACTGTCCTATGCGGATGACACACAAATTATTGTGTCAATCACCAACAGCATTGAGGCGTCCGCTGCAAATTTTAAGAGCTGCATGCAGGCTGTGGCCTCCTGGATGGTAGACAACTACCTGCGACTCAATGGGGACAAGACAGAAGTTTTGATATTTGGCAGCCAACAAACTATATGGTCCCACTCCTGGTGGCCGGAAATGCTTTGCTCATGCCCCTGTCCAGCCTCAGCAGCAAAGAATCTTGGTGTCATTGTTGACAGCTTTCTTTTAATCCCCAGATCAACAGAATGGTCTCTACCTGTTTTGATATCATTAGGATTCTGAGGAAGGTCTTTCCTTGTCCCTCCTTTTCCTCCCGAAAGCAGGCAGCGGTGGCCCTGGTTCTGTCCAGATTGGATTATTGTAATGCGCTCTACCTGGACATCAATTAGGGTGCCATCCACAAACTGCAGCTTGTACAGAATGCAGCGGCCAGTCTTGTAATGGATCTTCCCAAATTCCATCCTGTTTCGCCATCCATTCCTAAGCTGCACTGGCTTCCTTTAGAATAAAGAATTCTGTTCAAGGCCCTCTGCCTTGTCCATAAGGCCTTTTACAACACTGGCCCCGAAGGCATTAAACAGCTCTTCCTACGGTATGTCCCTACCAAACAACTGCGGTCTGCTTACAAAATCTGTTTGGTAGTTCCCAGGTTTTTCTGTTGCTGCCTCCAAGCTCTGGAATTCTCTCCCCCTATCGATCTCTGGACAAGACTCTCACCTTTCGTTCCACAAGGCATTAAAAACATGGCTCTTCTCTCTCAACTGCTAGGCCTTTTCTGCGCTTCTTCCGACCTCCCGCTCTATCCGTAGCGCCTTGACGCCCTTGGGCAAAGTTCGTGCTTTATAGGACTAATATTCATTCATTCATTCCCCACCAGACAAAGAGAGCAAACGTATAGATGTGGCAGGAAAAAGAGTGGCAACACAATCATCCAATCTTTGGAGAATTGCAAACTCTAAAGGTCTTTTATCAAGGTATGATAGGGCACCCTGGAACGAAATGAAAGAAGTTTTACAACATCTCCCAGAGGAACATAAAGGGCATACCAAATTGCATCAGAGGGCAAACTCATCTCAAATACAAACATAAGATGTGCCCTTGATGCTGCTGATACAGCGCCTGTAGGGATAAACACCAGCCTTATATTAAGGAGAATGCCTGGTTAAGAGTATCTGGTTTAAAACCAGAAGTCCAACAAAATGTACTAGGCCTTCCTTTTGATGGAGAGCATCTTTTTGTGCCGGAGGTGGACACTGTCCTAGATAAAAAGAGAATGAAACTACTAAATCCGTGGGAGCCCTACAAACTCAATCTCAAATGGGGCATTTTTCGTCACTCCTCATATCGCGGAGGATCAAAAACCACCCCCACTGGCACATTTACCTCCTAGAACAAAACACAAAATCAAACAGCCTCTCCAAGAGGATATTATAGGGGTCCTATAGAGGAAACAATAATGGAGGCAGAGGTAAAGGAGGGTTCGAGGCATGTGTGCTATAGATACACATGCTTTGCATACTCCCATCTAGTGTTGGGTCTGGATGTTTGAAAGTTGTTTTTCTTCTAAGAAGTCTTTTGGAGGTGCGAGGTAAGGTGAACTCCTCCTTTCGGTGATACTGCGTATGGGCATCGACTCCATTGTTAGATTGCTTTCTTTCCGTCATCGGATTCGGACATGTATTGCAACTCTTCGTTTCGAGACCGTTTTCGGGATCTCTTCGGTGCGCAATTCACTCTACCCTCGTCGATATTGTTTCAAACCCGTTTCACCATCCCTTGCGTGTTGAAAATCGTAAACATTCCCTAGTCGGGTCAAGATACTGCAACTGCGTCCTTCGGGCCTAACTCAATCAACATATCTTCCACTCGACAAGAACTTCGAGTAATTCGCTGATGGAACGGACTCCATTTAAATTTTGCCCTTGCTGCCACTCTTAAGTATCCACGCACCGACCTTCACAAAGTCTGTAAACTGTGCCTCTCCCCGGAGCACATAGAAGAAGATTGTGACGCCTATCGGTTGTTTCGATCCAAGGAGATCTTGTGGGACCGTCTGACTTGACGAAAAGAGATGCAGAGGCAGAGCATTGAATACACTTCCTTCATCTTGAAGAACAAGATATCGAACAGGAAGATGTGGAAGCGTCGGCAGCCGAAAAGGAAGAAACATATTTTCTCTCCAAGACTCCGATTCAGAACTCGAAATCAAACTGAAGTCCAGCTGGTCAAGTTGCAGTGAGTACCCAAACCTTTTTGCCCACACAAAAACCTGCTTCCACAAAACAAAAGGCTTCCGGGCCACCACTGCCATCTGGCCATGGTAGGCACCGAGATTCTGCTTCCACCACCCGCCCTCCACCTCGGCACCAAAAGCACAACTAAAGCCTTCCGGCTCCGGTTCGAGCCGAAACTCCATCTCCGCTCTGAAAACTTTGGTCACGAAGGACAAAAAGAGAAGCCTAGTTCGGCTCTGAAAATGTCAGCACTGAAACATACACCTGCTCATCCAGCGCTTCCAGAACCAATTCTGGAAACAATGCAGGAGAGACTGGGTCCAAAACAGAAAAAACTTTATATTCATCCTGAAACTGGGCGACTCATAAAGAAACCTGCGCTACCAATCCGTATCTAACAGTCAGAACTTTCATGCAGCTACTAGGGATGATGGCATCATGCATTGCCATAGTACCTTATGCAAGATTGAACAAGTGTCCTCCACAGGAATGCTTAGCACGTCAATGGAATCAAAGGGTCCACCACAAGATCTAGTGTTGGTAGACAGCTGCACCCATCGGTCTCTGCAGTGGTGGAACACACAACGTATCAAAACGGTGGCCCTTTGTCGACCCTGCCCCACAGATTTTGTTAACAGGGGACGCATCCCTTACAGGGTAAGGTGCTCACTTACAACATTTAACAATTCAGGGACTCTGGGACAGCAAACACAAGAATCTCCACATCAACTACCTAGAGCTTCAAGCTGTTCACCTAGCGCTGAAAGCATTTCTACCTCACCTTATAGGCAAGGTTGTCCTAGTCCGGACGGACAATATGACAGCCATGTACTATGTACAAAAACACTGGGGAGACACCCACTTTACAGCTGTAGCGCCTCTCTGACCATTTGGCGTTGGACAGTACATCATAAAATACAACTACTAGCAGAACATCTTCCAGGGACAGATAACGACTTTGCCAACCTCAGCAGGATGTGGCAACAAGTCCACGAGTGGAAACTTCACCCTCAAGTCCTCCTCCCATACTTCCACAGGTGGGGCTCTCCAAAAATAGATCTGTTTGAGACAGTTGAGAACAAAAAGCCAACACTTCGCCTCCAGGTTCCCACACCTCTATCCAAAGGCAATGCCCTATGGATGAATTTGTTAGGAATATTTGCCTACGCTTTTCCGCCTCTCTCTTCTTCCATTTCTGGTTCGGAAACTCAAGCAGACGTCTCTCGCCCTTATTCTAGTGGCTCCCACATGGGCTTGTCAACCATGATTTACCACGCTACTAAAACTTTCAGTATTTCCACACAAGAAACTTTGCCTCACTTCAAACCTTCTCACTCTGAACCATGGAGAAATCAGACTTCCATACCCCAAGGAGCTCAACCTAGCATTTGCCTCCTGAGGTCATAGAATTTGGATATCTAAATCTGGCACCAGATTGCATGACCATTCTTAAGGAAGCAAGAAAATCTACCACTAGGGCGTGCAATGCAGCCAAGTGGAAAAGGTTTGTTTATATATTGTAATAATCAAACAGTTGACCCATTAGACGCAGCTATACAACAAATTATTTGTTATATATTGCATCTACAACGTTCAGGCCTTGCCTACACATCTATAGGTCTACACCTGGCGTCTATGGCTGCCCATCTTCAAAAAGACAACACTTAACGTTATTCAAAGTACTCAGTAATCAAGGCTTTCATGGAAGGCCTTAAAAGAGTGATACCACTAAAAGTTTCATTTGAATGGAACCTTAATGTTTTCTTAAAGACTTATGGGTCCAGCTTTTGAACCTTTACATAACTGTTCCCTCCAATTTCTCTCTTGGAAGGTTGCTATTTTGATTGCTGTTACCTCAATAAGACGCGTAAGTGAGCTTCAGGCATTTACACTATAAGAACCATTCTTCCGACTTCATAAAGATAGTGGTTCTTTGTACCAATCCAAAATTCCTTCCAAAAGTAGTCTCAGCTTTTCATATTAACCAATCAGTTGAGCTAACTGTTTTTTTCCTCAACCAGAATCTGTAGCAGAAAGAGCTCTACATACATTAGATGTCAAGAGCATTAATGTATCATATTGACAGAACAAAGGATTTTCGCAAAACAAAACTTTTGTTGCATTTGCTACCCTCATAAAGGGAAACCTAACTCAAAATCTGGCATTTCTAGATGGATAGTTAAATGTATCTAAACATGCTATTTTAAAGCCAAAAGAACTTTAAATCCTCCTAGAGCCCATTCTGCTCGTAAAATAGAGCATCTATGGCCTTTTTAGGTAACATTCCTATAGCTGACATCTGTAAAGCAGCTACATAGTCTACACCAAACACATTTAACAAGCATTGTGTGGATGTGTTAGCACGCCAACAAGCTAATGTAGGACAGGCAGTGCTAAAACACTTTTTCAGACCTATTTGCAACCCCACAGAACGCAAAATGCCAAAACTTTGCCTCCAGGTTCCAACATCCACAGACAATGCACTATGGATCAATTGGTCAGGAATATTTGCTTACGCTTTTCCACCTCTCCCCCTGCTTCCATTTGTAATTTACAAACTGAGGCACACATCTGACACTCATCCTAGTTGCTCCCACATGGGCCAGGCAACCATGGTGCACAACATTACTAAAGTAAGTAGTCGCACATCAACTACTACTCAACAGACAGGAGCTCCTCACTCCGAACCAAGGAGTGGTAAGACACCCAAATTCCAGATCACTCATTCTTGCAATTTGGCTCCTGAGGTCTTAGAATTTGGATACTTAAATCTACTACAAGAATGTATGGCTATCTTGAAAGAAGCAAGAAGGCCCACGACACGGGCATGCTGTGCAGCAAAGTGGAAACGCTTTGTTCATTATTGTCACTCAAAAAAATATTGATCCACAAATGCATCACCTTAAACATTCTATGCTACATGCTTAATTTTCAATTTGCAGGGTTAGCTTTTACTTCTATAAAAATACATCTTACAGCCTTAGCCGCAAATCTTCAAAATAGAGAACAAACCTATATTCAGAATGGCTGTAACTAAAGCTTTTCTACAAGGCCTTAAGAGTTATACCACCTAGAACTCCATCTACACCAGTGTGAAATCTTAATATTGTGTTAACCTCGTTAATGGGTCCACCATTTGAATTGTTGCACAAATGTCCACTACAATTATTATCATGGAAACTTGCTTTTCTCATTGCAATTTCTTCACTCCGAAGAGTAGGAGCAATTCAAGCACTAACTTTAGAGGAACCATTTTTCCAACTACATAAAGACAAAGTAGTTTTAAGAACTAATCCTAAATTTCTTCCTAAAGTAGTATCTCAAAATCACATGGATTAATCCATTGAATTGCCTCTATTTTTTCCTCAACCATGTTCAGTGGCAGAAAGAGCATTACATACATTAGATGTTAAAAGAACAATAATGTACTATATAGAGAGAACACAATCCTTACGGAAAACTCAACAACTATTTGTGGCATTCTCCAAACCACATAAAAGTAAAGCAATTTCCAAATCAGGTATTGCACGTTGGATAGTAAAATGTATCTAAACCTACTATGCTAAAGCCAAAAGACCTCTTCCTATCCCACCAAAAGCCCACTCTGCATGCAAAACAAGCATTTGCAATGCAATAGGTCTAGCCTTTGGGACCTTGAAGTATTTACCATGAGTAGAAAATGCACTATTTTTGCCTTTCTAATACGTATGTGTGTGTGTATATATAAATACACACACACACGTTTCAAATCCTTGCAACAACTACATTAACTTACTAAGCTACTCTAGTGGTTAGTTTACTGGTTATGGTAAAAAAAAGTAGCAACACACTCCTTTGTTTTTTTTTTCTCCCCTGTCTAGGGCTGACTGCGTTTGCTTGTTTTTAACTTACAGTTGTCACCAGCCACATATTATGCAAATGTCACTTCTATCCCCCTTCCCCGCCAGATGCATAGGTGCTTCCATCTTTGAAATACAAATGCAGAAGCAAGTAGAATGAAACATTTTATTCAATAACTAATGTTGTCTGAAGCTGGGTGCAAATTGGAACTCGCCGTGGCACAGTCAAATGAAAGACAACACCCTGATTATGTCATGAAATGCAAGATATGATTGTCATGTCATCATGTGTAAGATATTGTTCAAGCAGATAATTATTGGAGATTTTTGTTTTTAGAAAAAAACAAAAGTGAAATATTGGGTAAAATCAGTGAAGTATGTTCCCTGCTGATGTAGTACACAAAGACCCTTTTTAATATGGTGATATATTTTATTGAAATAACATTTCGTGTTATGTTCGGGTGTAATACGCACATAACCCTGAATAAAAAATGGGTATTTTCGATTTTCTATTACATATACACACTGATACTTATGGAGTCATAAATAGTATGATGGTTTAAATGAAAAGATAGCCACACTAGTAAAATCTTTCACCGAAAAAAATCCCTAGACATTAAGATTATCATAAGTGCCTCCGTCCAAACAGGTTTCCACAGACATTACACCATTTTAGGGATATATTTAAACTGAAATGCTTTAGGCCGCGAAAGGGTATGGAAAGAGCTATACAACTAGCAAACAGATTGCAATAGTTAGAATAAAGTGCATTTTGTAAGGTAGAGAGTGAGAAATTAGTCAAGCTGAAAGAATTTACCTCTAATTGGAAACTGTAATAACGTATGAATTGAATGAAAAGTAAAGAAAGACCTTTAGGAGAAAAGAGGTTCAGATGTGTCTGTTCCCCTAGAAGGGCCCCACCCCCACAGAGACACACACTCGCATTCCAGCATTGACAGAGCAGTGACTACTTGTATCGCGTTGCTTCATGATATTAGGCGACGAAGGAGCTGATTCATAGTGCGTGAAAATGTCTGGCATGTCTTTTATTTACATGAGACATTTTTAGCCTTCTGTGGCATTTTTGTTCACAAAAGAAAAAAGAAAATTTTAATTTACAAAACTCGTCCCTCCTTAAACTTCAGACATCCCAGATGTGATTTCTGCTTCAGTTCCTTTTCCAACGCTAAAAAAAAACACTTTCCAACACTGCGGATTATGCACAGAAATAAAAACAGATCAGCTTTTCCCTACAAGCAATGAACGCCAGTAACCAGTTAAATGCTGCAACTGCTGAATAAGTCTATTACTTGCTCGCAGACCCATGTTTTTGCTTGCCTGGTACAGTTCGTCAGAGATGGGATAAACGCAGTAATCCGTGGGGCTCATACTCGCTTTCCCAAAATGGGAGCTCCCCTCGGACACCAACTTGCTCCCATGTGCTTGCTCCCAGATTTCCGCCCCGGTCAGGGATTAAAGTTGGTCTCAAACGGGAAAGATCGAGCAAAAAATACACTGAAGCAGCCGTGCTGCAGGAAGGGAGACCCCAAAGCAACCATGCACACCCCTACGCAAAGCTTCTTGTGACTGGATTAAAAAGCAAGGAGGGGAACAAGCAGTGATGAGGGAGTGTGTGGAGGTACGGAATAGGCGCAAAGACCGCTTGGGAGAGTGATTACAAAATGAATAGAAGAGAGCCGAGAGAAAAAAGGGTGGTAGCACATAAACACATTTATTCAGTTGTCTGAATATTGGTGTGCTGTACAGGGAGAGGGCGTGGCTCAGCGGTAATAGCTGCAGACCTTAGAGCTGGGGACCAGTGTTCGTGGTCGGGCCAACATTCTGAAAAAATAAAGCGCGTTATAAAAAAATAATAATAAAGCGCAGCATGCCAGGCTGCTTTCTGAAAAATATATTATAGCCTGAACAGGTTAATGGCGCGACGGCCATTTTTAAAGCAAAAAAGATGAGATGAAACGTGGGTGCCGTTCTGCTTAAAAAGCAAACCGTTGCAGGTCAGCATGTTGAGCATGCTTTAGGAGAAAGTAATTTAAAAAAGTAGTGCTCAAACACTGTAAATAAAACGTACAGGCACACACACGAGTAACAACAAGTAACAGGGGGTGTCCTCCTGGGATGTTACAAATGTAGACAAGGCGGTACTAAGGAGGGACTAGCAAGCCTGTTAACGAATCAGAAGCCAGCATTTACGAAGGCCAATGACAAATGTGGGCGGAGAGTGGGTGTAGCTTCACCTCCATACCTCAATACAGCATGCCTCGCAGAGCAGCGCATGCGCTGCCCAGGCTCAACCTAAAAAGGTCTTCTATGGCATTTCTAGATAGCTGACATATGTAAAGCAGCTACATGGACTACACCACACACATTTACAAAACATTACTGAGTAGATGTTATGGCACAGCAACAAGCAAATGTTTGTCGAGCAGTACTACGTACATTATTTCAAACAAATGCACCTAGCACAAGTTAGTCACTGCTAACAAAGGGAACTGCTTTTTAGTCCATGCTAACCATGTATATCTACAGTAGGCCTGAGCAGAGCTTGCAGAGTTTCACTTTGCGGAATTCTGCAGCTACCAAAAAACTCTGCCTAGTTCCACGGAGTTCTGCTAGCAGGCAAAGTAGGTTGATCATCACACACACACACACACCCGACCACTGTGCAGGGCTTTCCTTTATAAAACTGCCATGATCAGCCAGCAGGGGGAGCCGTTACAGAAACCACGGAGTTGCGCTCACCCTTAAGAACAATTATATGTGGGGCATTCTCATTCATCCAGCTCTGCATGCGTGTTGAGTGCACTTCATCAAATGCACAACAGCGCACACCATTTATATAGAAGTTTATAAAAATATGGCACAGTTTAAAAACAGCCAGCCATAAAGAAGAAAGCTGTAGCCGTCTTTTCTTTCTGAAATAAAATGCCTCCCTCCTTCACTAGCAGAGTTTCTCCTTTCACTGTGAGCAGTTGGATTCTTGTCTTGTGCATTGCTTACAATTGGCAATATGCATGTGATTTGATTTGGAGGAGGTACTGTAACATAAAGCTTATCTAAAGGACCATGCTTCCTCCTCTTCCATCACTACTGCAAATGTAGTGGTCAAAGTATGCCCTGCCTCTTAAGTCTCGGGTCAAAATGCCAGGATTTTCTTTCGAAAACCCTGGTACATGCTTGAAAGCCCACTCCCCACCAACCACAACCACACTCCTCCCCAGGTGCAACGGCCCCCTCCCCCACTCCTCTGAACTCCGTGCCACTTGCACTTTCTGCAGCCAGGGATCACACACTTGCTTCATAGTGTCCCAGATCTCACCCACGCACCAAACGCAGGCAGTCTTGTGCAAGGCCTCCTTCTCATTTCTTGAAAGTCAGTGTTTTTGTTTTTGATGCCGGCGCTCTTCTTAAAATCAAACTTGCTTTTTTAGCCAATTCCAGAATTCCGCACTGCAACTAAAGTGCCTCATACTATTACTAGACTGCAGCGCTACTTCCAGGCAAAATGTTCTAGCCTGCACCCCACGGACCGCATTTAGCTCACGGGCTTTGCAACTGCCTGTGGCATGCCACGAGTTCTAGGAGAATCTTACGAGCTCCCCGCACTCCCACTGCCTCGCTTAAATGTCTCAGGTTGGCTCGGATGGGCGCTGACACCCGGGTCCGGGGCCCAAGCAGTCTCCATCCGCTGCCGGACCACGTAGGAAACCACCACCAAGAGCTGTGCGCCATCTGCAGCCGCCGGCTCCTCCGAGGGGCTGAGAAGCTGCAACACACGGCAGAGCGGGAAGGCATGCCCCGGAACGTGAATGAGGAAAATCCCATACAGGCTAGCCAATGGAGAGGACTTCAGGATCAGGATACAGTCTGCGGGGCAAGAGCGCACTTTGCTTTGTCCATCCAATAGACAGGATTCAAGAATGCAGGGTGTGGCCAAGCCAACCCCAGAACCTGCATATATAAAACTGGGCACCGGTTAACTCCTCTACGCGGCGATTAGCTGAGTTTTTGCTGAACTCCGCACTCCAAGTGGAGCGCGAAGTGGCGAGAACTCCGCCAGAGCGGAGTTTACCACCCAGGCCTAATCTACAGCCACACATGCCATCAAACTGTGAATGTAACTTACCCTGTAAGCATCTGTTCGTGACATGTAGTGCTGTAGATTCATATGCGCTCACCCTCCTCCCCGGTGACCTGTGCTTCTTGCATTTATATACATTATACATCAAATTATTACATGGTCATCTACATAAGATACACTATCCTTTCACTCCATCCTTACCTGCCATACGGAAACAATCTAACAATGGAGTCGATGACCATCCGCACTACAAGCAAGAGGTGTCGCTCTAACTCGAAACAATTCTTCAACAAAAACCAACGTGCATGCTTCCGAGCCCAACACTAGATGGCGGATTTATGCTAAGCATGTGAACACAGCACTACATACCACAGACAGATGCTTACAGGATATATATATATCTATCTATCTATCTATCTATCTCGCTCATTCCCTGAAGCCCAGTAATTCATGTTTTTGTTAGGTATGTTTGTAATGCATGTCTGTCTCTTCCCTCTCAGGGAGGCTCAATACAGCTATAGCTGGGATAATAAGACATGAGCTTATGATATATATCAGGAACCCTACCTATCCTCACCTCTTTTCAAACATCTTGGTTCGTCTGAATGCCTCTCCTACCTTACGTTTTTTCAAGCCTCTTCTCTTCTTTCTTGCTTTATACTTTGCTGTGTTAGGCTTGGTGAAATCATGTGTTGCTCGGCCTAAGTGTCTTAGTGAATTTTTGATGGATGTCTCATGGCACAAGCAATACTGTAAGTCAAATCTATAGTGATCTCCCCAGATTGATTGACACTGCTGAGTGACATAGCAAAGGTGCTATGCTTTTGCAAGAATTCTGCACAATTCTTATTCAGTCGAAGTATTAAAAGGCCACACAGGTTGGATGTTGCTCATCAATAAACAAAGGTTTCTGATGGATGCTTCTAACAGCAGAGTCCTCATCTATAGAATTTTCTCCATGCTCTAGACTGGTTCCTGGCATTTTAACAGGAATGCTTCCGCACTCCAATAGGTGGCGTTGTGCAGCTCCCTGCTGGCTTCATTTCATCCTGGAAGTGATGATATAAGCATCACCCTTGCGTCGACGTCAGTTATATATTTTTCTGCGCCTTCGTATGTACTCTTCAGTGGGGACATTGTTCCCTTGCACACAGGCAAAGATTTTATGAAGTATTCGTCAACCAGAGTACCGCTCCCTTTTCTTCGGCTGACGGTTGATGAATACTTCGTAAAATCTTTGCCAGTGTGCAAGGGAATGATGTCCCCAATGAAGACTACAGGGTTCAAACTTTGGGGTGAAACAGATGTCGGTAACAGAACCGTACATGTTTTGCCACTGGTGTTTGGGTTCGGAGCATAACTCCAAAACTTGTAAATGTGTTGTAATGCACCCGAAGGCGACACAGGAGTGTGATGCGAAACTGAATGCCCAAACACTAAAATAAGTCACAGACCTCTCGTAAGTCCGGGTCCCTTTCCAAGTCAAGGGTGCAGATTTGTTCCCCCTCTCGAGGCCTCACCTGCGGCAGGTCCTCTTCACGGTCAGAGTCATCTGGTAAGATCATATCTAATAAGGAGTCAAAGCAGGACTCGCCCCATCTCCCCACTCTTCATCAATAGAGAAGTCATGAGTGTCAGGGTGGCCATCTATCTCAGTTCCTTATCACATTGCCGATTCCACAACTGATCCCATTGTGCCCAGGCTTTCCCAGGCCATTGACAACTGCCCTCCAGGTTGAGACCCTTAAGTAGGCCATGCTCTGTATTTTTGGCACTCTTCTTTCTGTTCCTACTGGCGTGCCTTTAGGCCCCAAGGATCCACAGGGGCCTTCAGTTGGGTTACCGCTGGTGGATTTGTCCTCTGTGCCTCTAGAACCCACCTTGGGTTCCGCACCAACTCCAGTGTTGACTTCCATTCTTCACAGATGCTAGTCCCGACGTCACCAGCACTGAAGGTCGAGCCTCTGCCGACCTCGGTGTCCCACCTCGATCCGATTCGGCTTTGGCCCAGACTGTGGTTGCGCATTGACTTCACTCAAGCGCATCTGGTCCTGGTACACTCCGATTCAGACAGAACACATCTCTTCCACTAGGCCTTCATCAGAGGTTTCATCACATTATTTCTCAGATTCCTATCATCTTGATAATGACCATGGTAATGAGGATGACTTACCCCCACACTATGATGACAATGATAGCTACATGGACTTGCAGGAGGCCAGAGAGGTGGAGATCTCATTTGTTACAGGTTTGGTTTTGCCACTTGAACCTCAACAGAGAAGGGTGCATCATTTTCTATAGTGATTAGACTTGCATCTGAGGTTCTGGACCTACAGCTGCCTTCAGTTGAAGTCCGGAAAATCGTCTTAATGGAGGTTTTGCACTCTTAGCCTGCTTTATCTGAGCCCCTACTTTCATTTAATGAAACCCAGACTGACACCCTTATGGGCACTTAGTTGAAGCCTTGCTCTTGCTCACTGGGGAACAGGCAGATGACCAAGCTTCATAGACTGTCCACAGGCAGCACCAGACTCCTGAGTTTGGTGGTCCAAGCTTCCACCAGCAAAGTCAATGCTAAATCATTCCCCGCGACATGGACATGGAGTCAAAGGTTTGACACGTTTGGGAAGTGGATGTTCTTCTCCATCAGTATGGTGTTGAGGTCAGTCAGTGTGGGCTGTATATTAGGCCATTATACTCTCTGCCTCTGAGACATGGCCACGGTGATCTCTCCGTTGATCCCAGAGAAGTTTCGGGCCTTCTAGGCTAAAACAATAAAGGATGGCCCGGATGAAGCAAAATGTAATTGGAGTTGGGCAAGATACTACTGGGGTGAGTGGTGGGCAGTAGTGTGGTGCTCTGCCCCACACATGAATGCAATCCACTGGCTTTTCTGGGGATGTGCAGACATCTCTATTAAATATGCCTTTTGATACGTCCCACCACTTTATCTAAAAGGCCTATTCTGTCTTTAAACACTTGAAAGAAAGTAGGTCATCGGCCTTGTTCTTTAGGCTTTTTCACCCTCCCTGACAGTTTCCCCAACAGTTCTGACCCTTTCGAGGCAACTCCTGATGGCTGGCATATATGCACTGCCACTACCACAGCAGTCACTCAGTCCTTTTGGGACCAGGGACGGAGATCCAGTAGACATCCTGCAGGTCACCATGGACACCATTCAGCCCCCAGCCCTGCGGCATCCGTCTCCAAGTCGCTGTAGTTTGGCCATAGCAGGGCACAGGCACCCTGTAGAGGCAGGATTGGACATTTTCTTCCAGGGTAGCTGGCCATCACAACTGACATATAGGTTGTCCAGATCTTCCAGTAGAGCTATGCGATACCAGTCCTTTCTACAATCTCAACTTCCTCCCACATCGGAGCGCTTTTCAGAGGAGAACCTAGCTATCTTGCTACAAGAAGTACAGGGTATAATGGCCATTGGGCCATTGAGATTGGTGCTGGGCTCAGAAGTAGGGACGGGTTGTTAGTCCCGCTATTTCTTTGTGACTTTGTCCTATTTTAGATCTTCACCCTCTGCATGTCTTCCTATGGAAGGACAAATTCAGAATGCTCACTGTGGCTCAAGTTCTGTCTGCCCTAGATCCGGGTGACTGGATGGTTGTCTTGGACTTGCAGGACATGTACCTGTCATGCATTGCCATAGACATCACCTGTGGTATGTCAGCCAGGAGCATTTTCAGTTTGCTGTGCTCCCTTTGACCTCACCAGCACCCCTCAGGTGTTCATGAAAGTGATGGCTGTGGTCACTGTCCATCTTCTACTGTTGGGGATACCAACTTTTCCCTTCTTCGATGACTGGCTGTTAAAGGCGGGCTTGCCACAGTCCGTCGTGGATCACCTCTAGACAGCGGCAAACCTCCTGATATCTTGGGGGTTCTTGATTAGCAAGCCAAAGTAACATATGACTCCTGTGCAGAGTCTTCCTTTCATTGGAGCTCTGCTGGACATGGCCTTTTCTACCTCACAGCAAGTCCAGAAAGTTCAGGCTATGTTCTCGGTGTTTCAGCTTCGGTCATGAATCTTGGTGAGAGCAGCTCTGAGGCTTTTTGGTCTGCTGGCTTCATACATCCAACTTGTCCACTGCACCAGACTGGCATAAGTGGGCTCTGCAGTGGCATTTGAAGTCTCAGTGGACCCAGTTCCAAGGAAACCTGTTGAATGTCATACAGGTTTCAGAGGAGACTACAGAAGATCTGTAATGGTGGATGCTAGACTGCAGCTTGACCAGCAGCAGATCCCTCTCCGTTCCCCAACCAAAGCTGATGGGGTAACGGATGCATCTCTGTGGGACTGGAGAGGTCATCTGGGAGAGATGGAGATCAGAGGACTCTGGTGTGCGGCGGAAACTCCACTCCACATAAATCTGTTGTAACTGTAGACCATCCAACTTGTGTCGAAGGCCTTCCTGCCATCCATCAAGGTAAAGCCAGTGCCTCATGGACAATACCACTGACGTAATACCTTAACAATCTTGGTATGGTCCTGGGTCCTTTGCCAAGTGGTACTGTGACTCTGGAGTTGGCTAAAGCATTTGGGCATTTTCCCAGATCATGAACCACCTGGCAGGCTCTTTAAACGTCAGGATCGACAAGCTCAGTAGGCAGTGGGATGATGAATGGCAGTTGCATGCCAAGGTGGCGCAGGACATCTTCTGATAGTGGGGAAACCTCTGGCTGGATCTTTTCATCACAGTTGAGAACATGCAGTGTCGACTTCTGTGTATTGAAGTTCCAGTTCCCAAGAATGCTCTCTCTAGGGGACTCATTCACGCTAGCCTTTCTGCCACTGTTTCTCCTGCCCAATGTTCTGAAGATCAGGAATGACCAGGCACAAGTCATCCAAGTGTCTCCGGATTTGGCCAGGAGAGTGTGGTACCCAGAACTTTTGGGCATGAGCATTTGTCCTCCAATTAGGCAACCGCTGCAGGAGGACCGTCTGTCTCAGCAGCAGAGTAGGGTTCTGCACCCGAACCTATACAGTCTACATCTCCATGTGTGAAGATCGAGCAGCAGCAGTTGACTGTGTTCGGTTTGCCACCTAAGAATGTGCATGTCCTCCACACCTCCAAACATCCTTCTACAAAGACATTCTACGTCGGATGCTGGCCTGAGGTGATACCTGCAACACAGACCCCTTCAAGCCAAACTCTCAGATGTATTGTATTGTAATTACATTTATCTAGCGCTTACTACCCCTGAGGAGGCGTCCAAGTGCTTTTTCGGCGAGTAGCACGCTACTCCGAAACCCAAAAGGATTAGTGGTGAATTAGTATAGTGAAATATGGAATTATTTTGAGCGGTGGATATGTTAGTCTGTTATTTGGATTGAGAAGGATAGTGGAAGGATAGAAGAGGGAAAGGTTTGCATCTATATAGCGCTTGCTACCCCTGTTGAGGTGTGGAAGTTCTTTTCGGCAAGTAGCACGCTACTCCGTAACCAAAAAGGATTAGTGGTGAATTAGTCTAGGGAAATATGGAATTAGTTTTAGCGGTGGACATGTTAGTCTGTTATTTGGATGTAAAAGTATAGTGGAGGGATAGAAGAGGGAATGGTTTGCATTTGTATAGCGCTTGCTACCCCTGATGAGGTATTACTGTTTTTGTCCTTAGTCTATCAAGGTCTTGCAGTGGGCACTCTTAACGGTTATTTGTTGGTGCCTTCAGGCTTTTTGTGTTTGCCAGACCAGCCATCCTTTTTTAAAAATCACATTTGATGTGTTTTATTAAAGGTTTGACACGTTCCCTCCCAAACCGTTTATAATGCCTCAGTGGGATCTTAATTTTGTCCTGACTTTCTTTATGTATCCCCATTGAAACTCATGCACAGCTGCTCGCTGCGTCTTCTTACTCTCAAAACAGTCTTTCTCATTGCGTTCACTTCAGCTCGTCACATGAGTGAGCTCCAGGCTCTATCTGTAGAGCCACCCTACAGCATCTGTATCACCAGACAAGATGGTGTTGAGGACCAGGGCAGCCTTTTTGCCGAAATTTGTGATTCCGTTTCACATTGGGAAATCCATCACCCTCCCAACATTCTTTGCTCCACCTCATCCCCTGGAAGAGGAGAGACTCCATTGAGTGGATCCCAGGAGATCTTTGTTTTTATATTAATAGCACAAAAGACCATCTGGAGGACAATCAAATCTTTGTAGGAATCTCCGGAGAAAAGGAAGACACTCCGGTGCAGAAAAGGACCGTCGCAGTTAAAAACCTTCTGCATTAAGACCTGCTCTTCACTGGCCAAGAAGTAGCCTCAGAAGGACTTGGGGCTCATTCTGCCTGGGCCAAGGCTGCTACCATGGGGTTGGCATGTTGAGTGTCTATTCTTGACCTTTTTCCGACCGCAACGTGGGCATGAGTGCACACATTCACAAAGCACTACTGCCTTGACAGCCTTGTCCGATGGGAGGGGCATTTCAACTGTTCAGTCCTGCAGCATCTTTTGGTCTAAGCCCCGTCCACAGACCTTCCACCTTGGGAAGGTACTGCTTTGGTAAGCATTCTGAAGGTGAGGTTTCTGCGGTTTGAAGTATCCATCAGAAGAACAAGTTACCTTTGGTAGCACTCATTCTGATGGATACTCTTATCTAACTGCGGATTCCTCATTGCCCTGCCACCTGCCCATTCTGCGTACTGGCATCCTTTTGCCTTCTAAAAAGGTCCCAAATACGAGATCTGCATGCTGGTACCTCCAATTGTCTGCGCTCTGCATTTGAGGGCATGGAAACAGTCCAGCAAGAAATGGACTACGAGGCTTAGGGGTGGCGCATATTTGCAACTCAATCTGTCACTTCAAAGGAGGAATGAAGCGAGCACGGAGCTACACAGCGCCTTGTAGAGGCACACTGTAGCATTGACCTAGGGAATATTCTAAAGGGGAGAAATCTGCGGTTAGATATTGTATACACCAGAAAGAGCATAGCCGATTGTAAGTAACTTGTTCTTCGGACAGTTATATTTGTGTATATCTTAAACTAGTACATGTGACTGCCTAATTAATATAATCAGAACCTGCACACTTCCAGACTAACATAGAGACATTTTAGTTTTGTTATTTTTGTAGCACAGAGCTTATAGTATGACCATTTGTTGCTGTAAAGTAGACCGCACATGCTTATCCTACCAGCTTTAGGAAATAGTTCAATATGTTGAATTAAAAAACAATGGGAAAGGGGCCCTGTACATCCTTATGCACTAAGGAGGTGCCGAAAACCCCCTAGCAGAAGTTGATACCATAAATTCCAACATATATTGTACTCGGATGAAAACCTGTTAATAAAGCGTGCCCTCCTCGTTTGTTGTTGCTGTGATTGGCTGCACTACCCTAGTCCTTCACAACAAGTTTCGATCAAGATTTTTCTACAGCTCCTTGCCATTCTCCAGACTGAGAGAAGTCTGGCTCTGTCATGGAGCGGCAGAGATTTTCCATATGCCAAAGTGTGTTATGTTGGGATTATTTGCACCTAGTTTGCTGTGCTTCTCGGTCATTTAGATAATTATTTGTGCATAACATCTCTTGGGCATCTGGGTATTCTTGCCTTCAGGGAGTGGGTGTTGAAACTGAATAAGATTTAGGAAGACTGCAGTTAATTGTAAAGTGTCATATAAAAATACAAGTATGATTGGATACTGGCCGGTCACACATCAGGCTTGAAATAACCCCCCTTCAGGTTTCCTTTTCTCTGCAATGAAGTAACTTTGTGAGAAGTGTTTTCTCTGTCCAGGTGACCCTGTGTGTGTCAGTGTGGTATGTTGAGATTGATAATCTCTCATTTTTTTCCGCCTCTCTTCTGGTGTTTGACACATTTTTTCCTCTCTCCACAGATCTACATGCACTTACGTTCTTATACCTGCCCCAATGAACAGCGATATATTGTGCGCATCCTCTTCATTGTGCCCATCTATGCCTTTGACTCCTGGCTAAGTCTACTCTTTTTCACCAATGACCAGTACTACGTCTACTTTGACACTGTGCGGGACTGCTATGAGGGTGAGTGTATGAGTCTTTGGGAGAGGTCTACATTAACTGGGAAGGAGGGCCTCATGGGTTCCGTGTGCTCCTCTTCACTGACTGAGCAAATGTTTAAGTACAGCGCACACTGAAATGGCTTGTAATCCATTTGGAAGAATCAATTGTGTGGCTATTTGTTGTAAGAGATGCAGATAAAAGTACTGTGTCCTGTCATCTCCACAGCAGTGTGATTGTTAAACCAGTGAACATCAAACCTGCTTGGAAGAAAACAATGAGATCAGATTCCATGCTCATGCATTCGATCTCTCTGGTTTAAGGGCCGATATGAATGTCCACTTTGTCAGTTTTGATGGCAGTTCTTTGGGAAACGTAACAAGGGAGAACATGTGTAGCTACACAACAATTGACAGTTCAGAAGGAAAGAGGTTTAATTTATATGGGTTGAGCAAGGGGTCTCCAGGTTGGCACGTCAGGTTGGCTGCAAAACGGGTGGGACATTTTTTGAGGATGTGAATAGTTATGCTTGTGGGGCACTGTGATTAGGCATCAGGGCTCTAAGTATAGGCACTTAAAGTATACTGTGATCTTTCTGTAAGACTAAAACGAATAAACATAAACTGTTTACACTCTGCCTTTTTAAGTCTTGCTGTTACAGCACATGTGCAGTCGCTTGTGAGACATTTTGTTAGCTTGCAGTTGGCTTAGAGCCAGCCTTTTGCTTACCATTGGTGGACTTCGTCACACTCATTTGCTTGCATATTTTTGATATGCATATGCAGGTTGTACTTCCTTTTCTTCTGTTTGCCCCTCCCTTAGAGCATGGCCGAAGTACTTGTGTCCTTCCACTGCTCGCGTTTTGGGAGCTACTAATTATAAAAAAATTTTTTTGGGGGGGGTGAACCACTCCGTGAGAGTGCATGTGTTTGCGAACTGTTTCCTTCATGTGCTCCCCTCACCCTCCACACACACTGCTGCAATTTATCATCTCATGAGATGCCGTTTCTAAGTGGTGTTGCTGGCACCTAAGGGGCACTGATGGCTGTTAGTCTCCATGCAGTTATGGGCCAGAGTCTTAGACAGGGGCCCATAGTTGGGATCCTAACAGCTGTTATTTCCTGGAGGTGTGGGCAGGAAGACTGTTGATCCCCCTTACTTTTCATTAGCTGGATTTTTCCTCATGAGTTCGCTTTTCTTATTGTGCTGTGCAGCTCTATCCTCCCACTTCCTTTTTTCACATAGGCGTAATGTAAGCCTAAATGCCCAATAGAAAAAATAAACTTAAATGTAGGTTTGTTTTTTCTTTTTAATGGTTATTTGGGCTTACTTTTCTCTTTAAGGGATGGAAGGGGAAAGTTGAGATGGTGAATTATGATAAAATATAGCAGGAGCTCGGCAGATGCGACAGGAGAGTTGTGCCGTTTGTCTCTCGCTGAGCCTGAAATGTCAAGTGGGAGGAATGGGTATGGTCAGTAGGACACACCACAGGCATAGGGAGCTGGCACCACCGAATGCTATGGGACTTGAGTTTAATTATGGTTGTAGCTCAGAAACTGAGACTCTGATTGGCTGGTCAGTTCCAAACTTTACCTCTAGCATGCTAATGCCAGATATTGTTGGAGGATATCCATTGACCGCCTTTTGAAGGTGCCCATTCACCCTACAATTCTGCCACTTTATCCACTGTTTATATCATGGTGGTTCTCAGGGATGACCTCATAAAGATGCTCATTGACTTTGTTTTTATCTCAAAGTGGTGCTCATTGTTTTTAATCGAGGTACTACCTATTTCTCTTCTCACCACCGTCTTAACCCCTTACAACCAGTCTTAAATATCTTCCTTCAACTGAATCCATGCTTTCCCATATTGGCAACGTTATGTTCTTTACTTGCGTCAGTCCCGTATCCTTCCCCTTTGTTCCATAGGAAGCGTTTGACAGGGCAGATCACCTTGCATTGCTTTCTTACCTTCATGCTATTGGTATCCAGGACTTTTCTCTAATATTGCTTGCTATCAGATGGCTGCTTCTCAGTGGCTTCTTCTCAGTAGCTTCTGGCTTCAAGTGCTCCATTCCTCAATGATGAGTCCTCTTCTCCATAAACACTACCTCCATTGGAGACATCTATTCCTTCTTTTGTTAAATCATCTTTACATCGATGACTTGTAAATCTCTTTTCTTACCATCTCGCCCCACCTCCAGTCACGTGTCTGAATGCCTCGCTTCCATCTGACATTGGATAACCCTTAGGTCTGTCTTGTTGAACTCCTCTAAAACTCAGGTCCTCTAATTTGGCTCCTTCTCTGCACCTGTACCTCGTCCTAATTATATCCACTTTTTTCCTGACATCTTGACTTTCTACTCCCAAACCTGAATCCTTGGAGTTTTCTTCAATCTTTCTGTGCCTGCAGTCCTGTGGATCACTGCCACAGCAGCATGCTTACAAGTATTGATTATAAGAAAAATAAGTCCTGGTTCCCACTGCTAACTGCCAAGGCACTTATTAATTGTCTAGCACAGGGGTCTTCAAACTGGGGTGCGAGGGGATTGGGGCAAAAGAAGCATTATGCTGATAACAGTGCTTTGTTTTCAGCAGAAAAAAATGTAATGGGCCATCACTAGCATCTTTTGTCATTTATATCCTGGCTGAGAGAAGGTGTCAAAAGGGAAGGGACTCCAAATATTCTTCAAAACCTCTAACCCCCATTTCTAATAATCGCACTGTTGATACTTTTACGTGTTAGTAAGGCCTGCCTGACCTGAATAGTATGTTTGGCAATCTTGTATTTGATTGCATTTTAAAAATGGTAACAGAACTTAACTGCAATGTTTAAATAAGTCTAGACATATTTAAACATTTCCAGTTTAATAGAATCATTGTGAAAAACTCCGGCAGAGAGAAAGTCAAGGGGGCCAGTAAGGCTTAGTAGGACAGTTACCTTACAGTAAAAGCAGTCTTCCGACCAGTTCAAGGCTCTATGGCCAAACTGCCATAAACATCAATGGAGTGATCCTGATGCAAGGGATACAGGATGCTCAATATGCTGATCTGGTCAACGGGGGGTGGGGGGGGAGGGAGGAGGTCTTCCTGGGGCCACTCCTTGATCTACGAACACGGTTGTGCGACTTTGGCCCCAGAGGTCAATGTCTCTCAAAGTCCAGACAAAATCAGTTGCTGCTGGTCTCCGGTCACAGTAAAACCAGTGGTTCCCTTTAACTGCGGCTAGTGTCCATCTGGGATACCAAACTGCACTTTGACAACTCTCCCGGATCCAGCAGACTCAGTACAACGGAGTGTCAGGGTGTGGTGTCCCAGCTGCGCTTTGGCGATCAGCAGCAACCAAGCACTCGTGGCTCCCAACTTTGCCAAGGAAACGTTTTCAAAAGCTGTAGCATGAAGTCAACCAACTGAATCTTGGAGTTCACCTAATCTGTCTGGGGCTCAGGGGCGATTTCTTCATGAGCAGGGCACCACAGGCATAGTCCTCTTTTTTTCTAGCCCAGGAGCAGCAAATGCAGTCCAGGCCTTGCCATGTCCAGGGAACAGCAGGGCAGTCCTCTCTCCAGTACAAACATGATTTGAGGTCTGGGTGCCAGATGTGCTATTTGTATGCCCACAATTTGCCCTTGCTGGGTACGGTGACTACTAACCAATGGGCTAGCAGGTCTCCTCCCACCTGATGACGACTTCCTTCAAAGTATGGCATCTAACTGTGCCAGAATGCAATATTCTTTCCCACTCCCAAGATGGCAGAGCCCCTCTCTTGGTGTGTGGAGTTTGGTAGCCCACCCTAGAGGTGTGACTACCTTAGGTTTACACACTTACTTGAATACTGGTTTGGCTGTTGTTTTCCCTCTATCCCCAATGCCAACCTCTCTATCACAACAAAAGAGCAGCCCATCTTGTGTGTGTCTACAATTTGCCCATCAAAGGCGGCTTCCTCTTTGAAGCTCATCTTTTGGGCTCAGACCGTGTGGCTTCCTGCCGTGGAGAGGTAACACCTCTTGCAGTGGCAGGCCGCTATTGTTTCTATTCCTGAGAGCCGTTTAGTTGGTGAAAAGGGTCAACTTTCTAAAGTTGTCCTTTACTAAAAAAATTACATTAAATTTGACTTTGGGCATTAGACTGGATTTAATGTAACGGTTGTTTTGATACCTTGAAGTAACCGCTTTAGTAGTCTCATTCAGGAGATTGGAAAGCGGAAGCAGGAAGAAGCTTGGATAATCCTTATAGCTCCTTAATGGCGAAGACTTTGTGGATTCTCTGACAGTGGAAGTACATCTGTAAACCACCAAACAGATTTTAGTGCAGACTGGATCTGTTGACCAGAGTCGAATGTAAAATCCTTCACCACAACTTGACATCACTGAGATTACCAGATTGGCCCCTGATTGTAGTATACACGTTTGAATTAACCTCCTGACTGCTTGATGATTCTGAATGAGAATAAGTGACCCTCTATGAGATCTTTATATGCTTTTAAATAGAAAAGGTTTTGCCTTTCGTGTATGCAGAGGGTGACTGATCCAATCCCATGCAAGAAATCTCTAGTACTGCCTCATCTGTTGCATTTAGCAAAATCAGGCCCTAATTTTTCTTCTGTTAAAGTGCATTTAGTAGCCATTATTGCATACAGTAAATATCCATTGCAGTTGTGTTTAGGTTTCCAGACATTAAAGGCTTTTTAGAAGGCCTGGAAAAGGTATACACTCCAGTGTGAAGACAATCGCTTCTTGAGAGTTGAATATAGTCTTAGTCAAACTGATGGATGCTTCATTTGAACCTGTGCACAGGTCAATCGTAAATCGTACATTTATCTTGGAAGGTAGTGTTTTTAATAACTAATGCTTCTGTGCTTACTGTAAGTGAACTTCAAGCGTTGTACAGTGTAGAACTTGCATCTAGTTCTGACCAAAAGTAATCTCAGATTTGCGTGCTTCTCAATTTGTTGCACTGCTAGTGTTCTTTCCTAACCACCATCTCCAGCTGAGAGATCTCTGTTAGATGTTGAGAGCTTTGAGGTACTGCCTGAACTCCAATTGTAAAAAATTTAAATCGGGCATTAGTGAACTGTGGTCCAAGTAGTATAGGAAGGACTGCTTCCAGGCAGTCTGTCTCAAAATGGATGGTATCATTTTAGTGGCTTGTCAGAAAGCAAATACAACTTTGTGTGCTTTGATCAAGGGGTAAAGCAGCCAGGACAGCCTTGCTAAGGAATGTGCCTGTGGTGGAGACATGTTGAAGCAATGACCTGGAGTTCCATTCATATGTTTGCAAAAAAAAAAAAAAAAACATGTTTAGATTCAGACTCCAGGATGGACTCCTAAGTATGTCAGGCATTTTTACATTCAATCTTTGCCTAAACAAATTTCATCTTATTTCCCAATTTCCTCTAGTCTAGTCTATGATGTCTAGAGGGTGCTTGCTATTCCATTCGGTATTAATGAATAACAGTTCCTGTGGCGGAGAATAACGGAGAATTTCTAGCCTGCAATACTGATTCTCCATTATGGGAATCGTTGTAGAACATATTAACAGCCCTCCTTCCTACCGGACTATCAAGAGATTAGTTTAGACTTCAGCCTTTTTCTTTTTAGAAGCTATTGTAGTCTGAACATCAAAATGAACTGGAGCTCAACTGACTAGCAATTCTTCTTGTGGGATATCTAGGTCCGCATGCTGCCTAAAGGTGCAATTCACTCTTTCACAATTTCATTTAAGCCCAGAGGATATGTATACCTATGCAGACATTATCTTTCATTAAAATATTTTAAATAACGGTTAGGTTGAAAAGTTTCTCTTATAAGTACATAGACTCACCTAAATTATTTACTCATTTAAGAAAATGCCTTGAAGCTGAATAGGCATACTTGTGAGGCAGCTCAACAGGTTGCTTCCCAAAAGAGAATTTTTTCTTATGGAAGGAGTGTTCCAGTATCCTGCAAAGTAAGGGGGATATTATGTGTTGATAGTCTTATGATGGAGAACCTGTGTAAGTAAAAACGTTTTGTTATTAAATGTTTCCTAGATCGTTAGCCTAGAATTCAACATGCTAGTCTTTTTTATTTTATTAATAATTTCTGATGGATTTTTCTAGTTGCAGATTCCTCACCTTTTGAATATTCCCCAGGCATCAGAATGGATCTGGAAATCTTTTCAGCAGTACCTCTGCGTTCCGGTAGGTGGTGCCATGTGGCTCTGCACTGACTCCATTCCCCTCCGTAAATGACGTGCTCCGCCTATATAGGTGCCACACTCTCTCCTAGCGTCAGTTCCTTTCTTTCTGCGCTACCTCATAATTCACAGTGTGCAAGGGAATGTCTCCTCCAAAAACAGCAGGTTCTAAGCCCTGTCGGGAGTGTTGCAAACTAATGTCTCTGACAGATGCACATCAGAGGTGCCCGGGGTCGAGTCATGGTTATTAAGGCCTGCAGTGACTACGCGTCGATGAATCCAAAGCACATTCAAGACCGCAAACCTTAAGTCTTCATACCTGAGCATAAGAACACTCTGTGATGCCACTGGTCAAAGTCGAATGTTTGATCCTGTGCCGGTTCTCGCCCCAGAAGTCGATGAAGCTGTTCCCAAAGTCAGTCTTGATTAACACCTAAATTGTCCAGTAAGTCTAAAAAGAACCATAAGAATTGAAGAGGGACTTGGTCCCCTCCCGCCGCTTGCATTCACCTGAGAAGGCATGGGGGCTGCAACATGACTCTTGAGTCCGTCCACTTTGGAGCCGCTCGCACAACTGGTTCCAGCACAACCAGAGTTTCCAGGGCTGTCCGCCACTCCCAGAGAGATTGAAGAGTTCTGCGAGGCCATGCTCCAACTCTTTCGATCCTTGCTGACTCCCACTGGCGTGGCTTCTAGATCCAAGGATCCAAGAGGCCTTTTCTTCTGGAGTAGAGCCGGCGGTTCACCCTCGTGCCAGTTGGGCCCTCATGACACCCATCTGGCTCCAGTGCTTCGGTTGCTGGAACTTCGACAGCAGTGCTGAATCCATGGACGCCAGACAAGGTGATACCAATAATACTCTCAGACTCGGAGTTGGCACCGGGATGACCTCTACCAAGGCCACGCCTGACCACTTAGTAGTTGCAGCTTCGCCTACTTGATTTGCCACCTCCACAAGGGAAATCGCACACACTACACTCTCTTTTCGGCACAGACTCTGACAATGATCATGAAACAAGTGATGGGTTCACTCAGTTCTATACTGAGGACAACTGGTACGACGACATGCAGGAGGCCAGTGGTCTTGGTACCTCCCCTGAATCAGGTCTTCTCTCACCCCATGGCCCAGCCTCAGATGAATCTGCTTCCTATGCCATGGTGATGCTTAGGGCGGCTTAAGTTCTTGCCCCCAACTTGGAGGTTATTATTACGAAACTTATAATGCGCACACCTACCCTAAGGGATTTCCTAGTGCAGGGCGGGAGTAGGGAAAACTAGAAGTGATAAGCATAATGAGTTAAAAAAAAAAGAAAAGCCAGGTTTTTAGACCCTTACGGAAAGCAAGAAGAGTGGTCAAATCTCTCAAGGAAGCAGGCAGGGAATTCCACAGTAGCGGCCCTAAGTAGGAAAAAGATCGACCTTTCATACGGGCCAGCCTGGTTTTTGGTATAATAAACAGAGTCTGCAGAGAGGATCTCAAGGGACAGGAGGGATGGTATAGGTGGACTAAGTCCAAGAGATATTTAGGGGCAGATCCAGATTTAACCCTGCACATATAGCAAAGTGCTTTGAACTTGATACGTTTTGACACAGTCAACCAGTGTAGGTCACGAAGAAGGCTGGAGACCGAGGTGAACTAGGGTAGGTGATCGAGAAGCCTGGCGGCTGCATTCTACACAAGTTGCTGTCTATGGATAGTAGATTTATCAGCTCCCAAGTACAGCACATTGCCATAATCTAGTCTAGAAACATTAAGGGCCTGAATCACCGTCCTCTGTGCTGAGAAAGGAATCAGCCACAGGATCTTTTTTTAACCACTTAAGAACTGCAAAGCAGGTGGACGTCACCTTGGCCACTTGTTTCTAGGATAGTGATTCATCCATAATGAATCCCAGATTCTTAACACTACTAGAGTGGGTAGGAGGAGCTCCCAATTCGGCGGGCCAGTGCTGTGGTCCCCAGAGGTTAAAACTAATGTGTTGACTGAATTCCTCCAGCTGGGGCTAACATCTTCAGAACCCCTTCTGCCCTTTAATGAGGCACTAACGGATACATTGTTGGGTGCCTGGGCCAAGGCTTGCTCTGGTTCCACCCCCTAGTCAACAGGTAAATAGTGAGACCCCATCATCCTGCCCTGGAGGACTCTGCTTTCCTGTCTCAGCACCCTTCCTCCGAAAGATTGGTTGTGCAGGCATCCGCAGGTCTAATCCCAATACTTTCTAGTCCTCACCCCCCTGTTTCCCCCCCCCTCCCCAAATATGGGACCCGAACGAGTACAAACGTTTGGGAATCAAGTTTTCTCTTCTACCAGCCTTGCTGTCCGCTCAGTGAATGCCAGCTTTCTCCTGACATGCTACTCCCATGCCCTTTGGGACTCAGTGGCTCAAGTCCTCCTTTGTTTCCCAGATGTCCAAAATTTCTTTGCCCAAACCATCCAGGACAATCTGGATTTGGCCAAGTTCACAATTCGTTGTGGCTTGCACACCAGTGAGCAGTTCAAAGAGAGCAGGGCCACGACTCGCTTGCTGGGCCTATCTGCCAATCTCGCAACTGCACCAGACCTACCAATTCTTTTTCGGCTTCAGCAGAGGTACTGCATACTACCAGCCAATCAAACTATAGCCTGGCCCCCAGCAGATTCGCAGCGGTGGTGCCCACTGCTCCTGTGACCGAGGTCAGCAGGCTGCTCAGGATGCAACGATTTCTTGCTGGGTTTTCAGGCCATAACATCAGACAGGTGGGTCCTGCAGATTGTTTGGAAGGGCTATGCCCTGCCCTTTCTTTCAGCACCATCACACCTTCCACTATCTCCCCAACGGCTGACAAGGTCCATCTTTCTGTCTTGCGACAGGAAGTGCACACCCATTTTGGCCAAGGGAGAGGGTTAGTGCACCAGAAATAGGTTGTGGTTGCTATTCCCTCTGCTTTTTGCTGCACAAGAAGTACGGAGGCATTATTCCGATTCTAAACCTGCACCCTCTCAACACTTTCCTCCTGAAGGAATAATTCAAGATGCTCACTCTGGCCCAGGGCTTGTCTGCCATCGACAGGCAAAACCGAATGGTAGTATTGGGCTTTCAGGATGCCTACTTCTATATACCTGTCCTGCCAAAGCATTGGCGCTAACTTCGGTTCGTGGTGCGACAGGAGCATTCTTAGTTTGCTATGTTCCCTTTTGATATCACCAATGCTCCTCAGGTATTCACAAAAGTGATGGCGGTAGTGGCAGCACATATTCGGAGGTCAGAAGTGCCAGTTTTCCCCTATCTCACCGACTGGCTCACCCCAGACAGTTGCCAACCACCTCCAGACTATGGTGAACCTGTCATCTTTGGGGTTGCCAAAGTCTTACCCGACTCCTTCTCAGACGCTCCCCTTCATTGGAACCTTTATGGATACTGTTCAGTTTCAAGCCTTTTCGCGTGCAAGAGAGTTTAGGATGGTCAAGCTCTGATCCCGATCTTTCAGCCTCGATCCTCGATTTCAGTGAGGTTGACTCTGAGGCAGCTGGGATTGATGGCCTCCTGTTGTTCGAGCACACCAGGTGACATATGCGGACTCCGCAGTGGGACCTGAAGTCTCAGTGGGCCCAACATCAAGGGGCCTCTCCGACCACGTCCAGATCTCAGAGGAGACTGCAAAAAACCTGCAGTGGTGGTTACTGGACTGCGATTAAGTCAGCTACCTGGGAGAGGTGGAGATCAGAGGCCTGTAGTCTGCAGCGAAGTCCCAACTCCATATCAACCATCTGGAGCTGCAGCCCATCCGCTTGGTTTTTAAAGCCTTCCTTCCATCCATCAAATGGAGGTTTTTACAGTTGCTCATACAGAACACCAGCGCCATGTGTTACTGCAACAAACATGACTGGGTGGGTTCATAACCCCAGTGTTGGGAGGCCTTGCGCCTCTGGAAGTGGCAGTTTCACTCCGGAGGTGTTGCAATGTCTCTTCCACAAATGGGAAGAACCTAGGCTCAATCTGTTCACAACCACAGAGAACGCACAATATCAGCATTTCTACGCGTTGGAGTTTTCAAGGCATCTCTCACTCGGAGACACTTTCCGCTTCGAGTGGAACTTGGGACTTCTGTATGCCTTTCCACCGATACCACTCCTGCCTTCAAGAAGATCACGACCGACTGGGCCAAAGTTATCCTAGTGGCTCTGAATTGGGCACGGAGAGTATGGTATCCAGAACTCCTGGAACTGAGCAGCTGTCCCCATATCAGGTTTCTCCTCCGGAAAGCTCTGCTGTTGCAGCAAGACGGCAAGGGTTCTGCACCCAGGCCTTCGCAATCTCCACTTTAATGCTTGGAGCTTGAGCAGTGACAGCTGGGTACCTTCGACCTTCCTCCAGAGGTGGTTGATGTCATCTTGGCAGCCAGGTGTCCCTTGCAAAAAACTGCATATGCTTGTCCCAACTTGTTGTTGGGACAAGTTTGTAGTTTGGTGTGGCACACGCCAGATCGACCCCCTCCAGGCCAATCTGATTTGTTGTTTGCTTTGCCCCTAGCCTGGCAAGGCCTGGCTCTGGGTATAGGTAAAGGGTGTCTTTCTGCTCTTTCAGCCTTTTTGTGGTTGATGGATCAGACTTCTTTGTTTAAGTCTCCTGTGTTTTTTTTTTTTAAAGGTTTACAACATTTGCTTCCTTCCTCCCTCTTTGTCATGCTGCAGTGGGACTTTAACTTGGACCTCACGTTTCTGACATGCAACCCCTTTGAGCTACTTCACAGCTGCTCCTTGTGGCTTCTCACCCTCAAGACGGTGTTAATCGTTGCCATAACATCGGTGCAGTGTGTGACTGAGCGTGACCCTCTCTGTGATAACCCACCGTACACCACTTTCTTCTCAGATAAGACCAATGCCAGTATCTGCAAAACCAATTTGTCTATGTGCCAACGTTCCATGTCGGTCAACACATCACTTGCTGGCTTTCTATGTTCCTCCCCTATGAATTAGGAGAGACTCCTTTACTTGGACCCCAAGAGAGAACTAAGCTTCTACATAGATCGTACCAAAGAACGCTGGGTAGACGGTCAACTGTTTTTGGAGTTCGCTGCAGCGAAAAAGGCAGGCTGAGCAGAAGAGAACCATCTCCCACTGGATTCTGTTGGATCGTGCTCTGCATTAAGATCTACTACACACTGGCTAAAAAGCAGCTTTCGGAAGGCCCCATGCTTATTCTGCTAGGGTCAAAGCTGCTACCACTGCGTTAGCATTTGGAGTCCCTGTTCTAGACATCTGCCAGGTGGGCTTCGATGGACATCTTGTACAAACATTTACGAAGCACTATTGCCTGGATGGTCTGGTTTGCGGAGAAGGGCATTTTGCCTGCTCAGGTCTGGAGGACTTTCTGGTTTGAGACCCCTCCATATCGGTACTGCTCTGGTATCTATTCAAAAGGTGAGAAATCTCCAGCTAGAAGTCTCTATCAGAAGAGCTAGTCACTTACCTTCATTAACGCTCTTTCTGGTATAGTCTCAGTTTAGCAGCAAATAAATCCATTGATAAGATCCTAAGTCATCCGGATTCTGCACACAGGTTACACCAATTTGCTTTTGGGGATCTGGGGGCGCGGACAGTCTTGAAAGCAATGTGTGTGAGTGGCACCTATATTGGCCCGCACATCATTTCTGGAGCGGAATGGCATCCGTGTGGAGCCATGCAGCGCCAGATACCAGCGCTGGGGTCCTGCTGAAAAGACAAGGGCCAACGATTTTGTCACTATGAGGAGAATACTGTTTTTGAGTTTCAAGAATTCAGCCATTGAGTTGCTCTAAATGGTGGGTACAGACCTAGAGGCATTCAATGTAATAGCACTTGCTCTTCTGAATGACTGCTCAGTAAAACCTCTGCATAGTGGTCTGACTCTATGACTAAAGGTCCAAAGCATTGACTTACAATGGATATTTGGTATCTCTTTAACCTGTACCACCTCTTCATCACACAATCTCCTCGTCCCTTTACAGAACCAAACCCGGGGTAAACAACCTTTTTACCATCTGTTTGTGGGTATTGTGGTGTGAAGGGGCATTGCTTCCTCTTAATTAATACTCTAAAATTTGAAAGTCCCAAATCTGTCACTAACAATCAAAGGTGTTCAGGTATTGAGGGCCAAGTAGTGCACCTGTGTTAGTTTGCTTGGATGATTCTGTGAGGGCAGGGGTTGTAGAGCGCAAGTATGCATGTAGATTTGTTTTGGCAGGGGTTTTTGGCATGCCATTAGTTAATGGTTCACCCAATACACCTGTTCATTGCCTGACCTGTGTACCCTTTGTCTTATGCAGCTTTTGTGATCTACAACTTTTTAAGCCTCTGCTATGAGTACTTGGGTGGAGAAAGCAACATAATGTCAGAGATCCGAGGGAAGCCTATCGAGTAAGTACTGGGCAGCCTCCAATTCAAATACTTTATCAATATCAATGATCAAACCATGCATTTTTAGAATTTGATTCAGGCTTCTGCATGTATCAGGAAGACACTTTATCCCGGACACTGCTGTAACGATGACACCAAAAGGGTGGTCATAATATTGTATTGACTGAGTTTCCCCAGACATAGGATGAAAGTAAAATATTGATACCAACAGGCTAGACACAGTTTTATATTTGCTTACGTCCTTGAAGGCAAAAAGAATAATTCATGGACGGAATGCTGAACAATGTCAAACATTAACCCCCAGTACTGAGATCTGGGCCTAAATCCATAGTTCTTTTTGCTCACCATGCCATTCCAGTTTGGACCAAGCCATATGTTAATCAGTCTTGACCCTGCTCCCCATGGGAACAGTCCAGCCCGAACTGCCAGGCCAGGCCCTCCCTGGACTGGAAACAAGCATCCTGGGACCGGTTTTGGGGGATCACCCTTCATCAGCCAGGCTAGTTTAACTCCAGTGGCATGGTGAGGAGGGGACCCACGTCTGGGTATACCCGTCCCACTTAGGGCAACACATGCAAAAAGAACACTTAATGGAGGGAATGCTGAACAATGTCAAACATTCATCCCCAGTACAGAGATCTGGGGTTAAATCCATCGTTTTTTTGCTCACCACTCCAGTTTGGACTCAACTATATGCAAATCAGTCTTGACTGTGCTCCCCATGGGAACAGTCCAGCTCAAACTGTCAGGCCAGGTCCTCCATGGACCAGAAATAAGCATCCTGGGATCAGTTTCGAGGTGTTGCCCCTCATCAGGCAGGTTAGCTGATGAGCCAGGCTAGCTTGACTCAAGTGCTGGCTGGACTGTTCCCATGGGGAGAAGGGTCGAGACTGATTTGCATATGGCTGGGTCCAAACTGGGGAGCAGCAGTTATGCCTTGTGATTGAAATTAACGATTGATTAGTCGTATTGCTAGTGCCCTTCCATAATTTTACTGTATATACTTTTGTATCTATTCGCAGGTCCAGCTGTATGTACGGGACCTGCTGCCTCTGGGGAAAGACTTACTCAATTGGTTTCCTACGCTTTTGCAAACAGGTATGTACCTGGAAATTGCTTGTGTTGCAAAGTGACACCTTTTTGAGTGTTAATGTCTAGTTTTCCATTTTTTTATTTTATATTTATGACTCACCTGCTGGTAATCTTGAACTCTCTAATACTGGGACACTGCCATCCAGTGTACGTGCTCTGACCCCCAAAGCATCTCAAAATTGGCTTAAAACCTGATTGGCACATTTAACTTTCTTTTAAGGCCATAGTTAGTATATGGTGCAGAAATACACCCCTCGCATAAAAAGTTAAATGCTACTCGTGGACTGTAGCATCTATTGTGTCATCCACTACAGTGTCAGTGAAAACATAGCTTTTGCAGCATTAATTATTTTCTGGATTCACAGAAAATACTTCATGCTGCAGTGCATTTATTCTGCCATCTAGTGTTTGGGTCCGGTGTAGTGTTTCTTCATTTTTTCTTTTCTTTCCCTAGAAGAGCTTCAGGTAGCAAAACCACTGTTTTTTGTTTCCAACATATTTTTTTAACGTTTGGAACACATACAGTACACACAGCTCATTCTACAGTTGAATGATTTGCATAAACTCACCAGAGAATGAAGAAATGGTATGTCATATATCGTAATAATAAGCAATTCATTTAGGATCAAACTACTCAGGCACACCCTCCATCCCCACACCCCTTCGCTAGGACCATAGGTAATATTGGCACAGTGCCCCATAAAAGGGAGACTGAGTTCACTCTCCTGCTCAGCCCCTACTGGGGTGAATATTGCCAGGTGCAGGAGTCCATTGCAGAGGCCTATAATGAGTTTGTGTCATCCGCCCTGAGGGTGTCAGGAATCGATACTGTATCAGAACCCTCTATATCTGCGCAAAGTTCCGCCACTAGTGTATCTCCGGCACATGCCACGTCCAGTGGGCATTGCCCCATTTAGCCTCACGGAGCAGATTCGTTCCCTCATAATCATCCCATTCCTGCAATTCCCCCTTCCATCTTGCAACCTGGGGACCCTTTGTGTGCTTCCAGTGGACAGTGATCTGCTGTTTTGCCAAAATGAGCGCAAGATCTATGATTTTAGTTGTGACTTAATTCTTAGCGGGCCTAGGAAACCACTCCTGGAGACAGGGCCTTGTTTCTACATCGAGGGCTCGCTCCGTAACCTCCGGTATGAAGGCCACCACATCTCTCCAGAAGTCCCTACGGTGAGGGTAACCCCATACCGTATGTATCATGTCTGCGTCCAGTAATGGCCACCTAGTACCACGTGAGGCCGCCCCAGGATAGTACCTATTGACCCTGGCAGGTGTTGGCTACGCCCTGTGCAAGTAATAAGTTAATCAACTTAAACCGTGGATTCCTAGAGACTCTGGGCGTGCTTTCCAGTATCTTACCCCAATCCGCGTCCATGATAGGGATGCCTGTATCAATCGCCCTAGCATCTTTAACGGCGGTAAGGAATGTATGCATATCTGCCTTAAGGGCGGTATAGAGGGTCGTGACAGCCCTACTTCTACCAGAAGTCGTGCAGAGTATCTGGCAACCCTGAAAAGTCACAGGCTCCTCCCAACTACGCCGCCGTCACAAGTGCGCGACCAGCGCCGCATAGAACAGAAAGTGGTTTGCCGGTAGATTATACTCCAGCTGCAGTTCTTCGAAGGGAAGTAAAGTTTTGGCATCGTAAAGATCCCAGATTGTCTGCAGGCTCTGTGCTGCCCACATCCCCAGTCTAGGGACCGCACCTTCCGCCAAACAGCCTACGAGCCAGCTAATGGGTACTGCTGGATCTTAAGGAGCAGTCACACCCGCCCTCTGTAGATCTCGCTCCCAGCAATACTTGGCCACCTCCTGCAGAGTACCAGGCTCTGCCCTGAGTCCCTGAGGTTCTAGTAGGAGCTGTTGCAACCAGGGCAGCAGGAGTGCACCACCCTCCCCATGTGGGCCACCCTCATCGCTTCACCATCCATCTGGTTACCCATTGCAACGGGCTGCTATGTAATCGGCCTCAAAGTCCGGGGCAGACGGCCCACTATATCGCACTGGGCGTTGTAATTTCACAAGGGAAACCCTGCGGCAGCCCGCTCCCAAAGGAGATCCACCAGCAGAGAGAATAGAGTTCCCTGAACCTTGAGCGAGGGACTACCACCAGGAGCGCGGCAAAATACGGGGTAGGGCAACCATCTTTGCGATGCGACTCTCCACTGATATAGGGAGAGTCGTCCAACTGCGCAGTGCCAATATATCCTTTCCCAGTTTACCCTCTAACAGCGCATCATTGGAGCGGTATATCTGTACCCCCAGATACCTGAAAAGTATCGTTCTCCCATCTCAGTCCCCCGCCAATGGAGGTGCCACCCCCCCTCCCAGTCCCATGCGGTCTAGTATCGCATATAGATAATCCCAGCCAAAGCTGTCCAAGGCCTCCTTGATGTCCACCATCATGACCGCTGCACTCATGTCTAATGAAGATGCATCCAGCAGTAGGGACGAGACCAGACGGATATTGAGTGCTGTGCATCTCTCAAGAATGATCCCGGTCTAATCGGTATGCATAAGGTGCGGCATAAGAGGTAGGAGACGCATCAGCAGGACCCGGCTCGGCACCTTGTAATCCATGTTAAGCATGGACATGGGCTGGTATGAAGCCAGTTCCTGGTCAGGCCGGCCCCGTTTGAGCAGTGGAAGGATTAGGGCCTCCTTCGTCGTGGGGTCAACACCTGGGCTTTTTTCTCCGCTTTGTAGACCCATGCCATCCGCAGAGCTAGTAGTGGGGCATAGGCACAAAAATTCAAGCAGAAAACCATCGGAGCCTGGCACCTTGCCTCTTGCCATGGCCAAGATCGCTGCTGTAATTTCCTCTGCTGGGATATCTGCACCCAATGCCTCGCTGTCTCCCACATCCACTACTGGAAGTGGCAAATGCCCCAAAAAGAGTTCCTGAGTCTGCTGGGACAGCTGAGGGCAACCAGCATATAATGTCATGTAATACATGTGGAATAGATCATTAATATGGACCAGGTCAGAGATCCGTACACCCCATGACCTAGAATTTCGACTTTTGGTGAGCCCTGCTTTCGAGGATTTGCCAGCCGGGGGAGCAGCACCCCAGCTTTATCCCGCTGAGAATGAGCCAAAATCATGTACTCCTTGTAATTGAAGCAGCACAACCGCTCCACTAAAGCCACTAAGTTTTCCCGTTCCTGTAACAGAACGTCGTGGCCTGAGGCATCCATGTAGCTAAGCCGTTCTATTGTGTGCAACTCGGTTTCCTTCGCTACCGCCTACGCCCTTGAGGTGTTCCGCACCCAACCCATCCATGCAATGCAGCGCCCCTAATGACTGCCTTAAATGCATCCCACTCAAGCAGTACAGACGCGGTAGAGTCCTCATTGTCCGTAAAGTAATTGCTGATGTCTTCCCCTATCGTGTCCGTGAACACGGGGTCCTCCAATGTCTTACTCCGGTGGTGCCAGTTGGGAATGCGTTTATGCAGAGGCACCCAGGCAAATGCTGCCAGTAGCGGGTTATGGTCAGACAAGGTTTTGACTAGGTACTGCGTATTTGTGCATGCACTCTCTGGGAACAGAGGAACATGTCCAGCCGGACATGCAAGTCATGCATCAGGGAATAAAAAGAATAGTTATGTTCCCCATGGTGTCGCCCGCACAATGCATCCACGAGTCCCCTCCTCCGTATCCAGTCCACTATCTTATGCACTCTCCTTGCAGTTGGCGAGTCTCGCAACGGTGAATACTACCCTTCTCCAGTATTGGGGTATCTTTCATAGATTCACATCCCTGAATCATTCCCCGTCGTCTGAGTGGGAGTCCCACGGTACATAAAAATAGCAATATATATGCATATAGAAACCATATCCTAGGTAACCTAGAACCAGGAAGTAAAGTTGCCAGAAATCAAAAGGAAAAAATCCTCCACTTTCATGACTCGTCCAAGTCATTATATATAGTCCAAACTACAGCCAATCAGGCGACAGCACCACCCAGAATGTTCTCCTCAGAGGCTCAGGCTCTCAGATTTTCTACTGCATGTCGTGTGAAGGGAGTCTCCCTGAGCTCTGCTCAGTTCTTCTCAGTTTTTTCTTTGGAAAATTTTCCTGTTAGGATGTCTTCTTCAAAGAAATCTCTCTTTCGACCTTGTGAATCTTGTGGGAAGCTCCGGCTGTTTTCAGAAGATCCCCACAAGAAGTGCATTTACTGCTTGTATCCTGACCCTCAGGTGAGAGACTGCAAGATCTGCAGAACTTTCCCACAAAAGACTCTTGAGGGACAGAGAGGGGCGTCTGCTTCTGTGGCTACAGAAGATTAAAGATCAGGACAATCCCTTATCTGAAGTTGGGAGTATTGCCTCTGTCCAGTCTACGTCCTCTAGAAAGAGGATTGCTGACACAGATTTATCTTCTCCTGGGGCTAAGGTGTCGAAGAAACAGCATACCTCCAAGAGTGCTGAGTTGCCTTCTACTTCAAAAAAGGCTCTTCCACCTTCTAAGCTTAGATCTATGCCTTCTACGCCCCCGAGAGAGACTACGAAGTCTCTATCTTCTAAGCAGGTTTCTGACAAGGATTTACCTCAGAAACGGGGTCCCTCGTCGACGAGCTCGACGACGACGCCTTCGTCGACGAAGCCTTCCGTCGCAGCTACGTCGACTGCAACCTTCTCGTCGCCGAAGCCACAGATAATGTCGTCGGCGCCGTCGACGCTGGTATCCGTCTCCGTCAGACCAGTTCCGTCGACGAAAGAGTTTGTATCTACCGTCGACGCTCCTTCGACGACTAAGAGTAAAAGAGTGTCGTCGACGACTGCCTCATCAATGACTGCCTCGTCGACGAAGTCCGTCTCGTCGACGAAGTCCGTCTCGTCGACGATGATTCCATTGACGTCCGCCTCGTCGACGACTACTTCGTCGATGGTTGCCTCGTCGACGTTACCACTGTCTTCATGTACGGCTCTTCAGGTTTGGTCTTCGTCGGCGCCTGCAGTATCTTTTACGCCGTCTACGTTGCCTCCGTCGACAGCGAAGTCTTCTTTACTACAAAGACGTGGATCTTCATTGGATGTACTTTCTCCAATTACAATCTCTCCTGCTAAGGTTCCTCTTAGGTTACCTGAACAATTACTAGTTTCTGACGAAGATGATGATGAAGAGTCAGATGAGGGAGATATGTTCCGTACCACCAGGAGCCCTTCTGAACTCCTCATTAAGTACCAAGATGTGGATCAAGATGACAAATTTTGTCCGGAGACGGTTCCTTCAGCTCCAGATCCAGTTCCTACGGCCCAAATGCCTTTGGCTCTTTTAAACAATCTACAGTACATGTTGGACGATTACTATCGCCGTTTCCTCCATCTGAATCGGCTTCTTCTATACCGCCTACACCTGTGCCTCAATCTTCATCAGCTTTGAGGTCGCCCAGGTCACATTCTCCTGTACTTTCGCATCACTCTCAGGACGCTCACACCTCTGATGACGATAGAGAGGAAGGAGAATTGGATGACAGATCACTGCTCACGGAATGGGATGATTACCAGATTCAAACTCCGTCGCCTTCAACTCCTGCTCCTGTCGACTCTCCTCCTGTTGACATTGGAGGTTTTCACCTTCTTATGGAGAGGGCTACACAGCGTTTTCTACTTTCTATGGAAACAAAAAAGGATGAGTGTTTCCTTTATGATTTTAAGGACCAACCAAGAAAACAAATACGATCCATTCCGATTATTGATTTCATTTGGCAAGCAGGATTAAAAGTTATGAAAGCTCCGGCTTCTGTTCCTGCGGTCCTGCCCCGCCTTGATAAAAAATACAAGGCGCCGGACAATTCACCTGCATGCTTGATAGGTCAACCAAAGGCAGACTCAGTTATCGCCCAAGCAGCTCAACGACGAGTGCGGAATCCCTCCTCTCCGCTGTCCGCCCCCCCCAGATCGGGATGGTAGACGTCTGGACGCTATTGGAAAGAAGGTGTCCACTATGGCAGCGACGACAGTTCGGGCAGCAAACTCACTGGCTATCTTAGGACGATATGATAGACAAATGTGGTCGGACATTTCTCCCTACATCAACATGTTGTATGAGCCCTCTAAATCAGAGGCGCTTAAGATCCTTCAGGAAGGGGAACGAATCATGGCTGAGATTATTGATTCATCGGTGGATGTTGCATCTACAGGGTTTCGACAACTGGCAGGTGCCGCAGTCTTGCGGAGGCAGGGCTGGTTAAAATCAACATCATTTCGACAGGAGGTTCAGGCAAAAATAATTGATATGCCTTTTGATTGCGAGTCTCTTTTGGGCATCATATTGACGAGGCCCTACAGGCCATTAAAAGGATACTGAGACAGCAAGATCTCTCGGAACACTTCAGTTTCGTAAACCGCCCTTTCGAGGTGCGAGAGGCCGTGGATCCTTTTCTAATCGAGGAGGTTATAATCAACAAAGACAATATCAGTCCTATCAAAGTAACCAACGTTACTCTTCCCAACGCCAACAACCATTCAGACAGCAACCATCGACCTCCTACTCGCAAAATAGAAGGAAGTCTACCTACCGCGGGCGTGATACGTCTAAGAAGCAGTGACAACTGCCACCTGCCACCTGCTCTACCGCTTACCCCGTTTCAAGTTGGAGGAAGAATCTCCCGTTACTACTCAAACTGGTCGAAGATAACAACAGACAAATAGGTCTTGGACATTGTGGCCAGAGGCCACGTTCTAGAATTTGTAAGACTTCCTCCAAATTCTCCTCCCAAAGGACCACCTCCAGCTCACCTCTCAGAGCTTTTTGCCCAAATAAATTTGATGCTGCGAAAAAGAGCGATCGAAGTAGTCCCTCGACTGCAAAGAGGAACCGGTTTTTATTCCAGATTTTTTTCATAAAGAAGAAATCTGGAGAATGGCGTCCCATTTTAGATCTTCGCTCCCTCAACAAATATCTCAAAAAATTATCATTCCGGATGCTAACTCTGCAAGAAATCCTTCCACTCCTCACCGCGGGGGATCATATGACCACCCTCGACCTCCAAGATGCTTATTTTCATGTACCAATTCTACCCAGACACAGAAAGTTCTTGAGGTTCAGAGTGGCTGGCAGGGACTTTCAGTTCAAAATCCTCCCTTTCGGACTACGTTCCGCACCCCGGGTCTTTACCAAGGTCTTAGCACCGGTGGCTGCACACCTTCGGCTGGAAGGAATTCAAATCTTTCCTTATTTGGACGTCTGCCTTATCAAGGCGAATTCTTTCAACATCACAAACGTCCATACTCAGAGATGTCTATCCCTTTTCCAATCTCTGGGCCTCTCCATCAATTTCGACAAGTCTCACCTCCTCCCATCGCAAAACAGAACGTTCTTGGGAGCCACCATAGACACTTTGCGAACACAAGCCTTTGTCTCAAACGAAAGGCAACTGAAACTTTGCAAACTTGCCCAGCTACTGCGATCAAAAGAGTGCGTTTCAGTCCGGCAGTTCAAGTCGCTTCTGGGGATGCTTTCATCCTGCATTCCTCTGGTCCCCAACTGCCGTCTCAGAATGAGACCCTTGCAAGAGGAACGCAACAAACAGTGGCTACAAGTCTCGGGGTCCTTCGACGATCTCATCCACATCACTCCTCAAATAAGGGACACTCTACGATGGTGGACTTGCAAGAAAAATGTAGCAGCAGGCTGCTCATTCCTAATAGAAGCTCCAAGCTTCGTCATCACCAGGGATGCCTCCCTAGAAGGATGGGGAGCTCACCTGCAAGGACTGACAGCAAGCGGAAGATGGGATGCTCAGCAAAGAACTTGGCATATCAACCTCTTGGAATTGTTGGCGATCTTCCTAGCCCTAAAATCTTTTCGCACCATCATTCTCGGAGCATCAGTGTTGATCCGGACGGACAACACAACAAGTATGCACTACTTGAACAAACAAGGAGGGACAAGATCCGCACTGTTGTCTCAGCAAGCCCAGGAGATTTGGGATTGGGCGATCAAACATCGGATAAGTCTGACAGCAATCCATGTCCCGGGAGTTTCCAACGTTCTCGCGGATTCCCTCAGCCGATCGACAACTTCCAATCACGAGTGGGAGCTCCATCAACCAACCTTGAATCGTATTTTTCAGGAGTGGGGTCAGCCCGACCTGGATTTGTTCGCGACCAGTCTGAACCGCAAATGCCCATTCTTCGCAAGTTGGCTTCCCCACAAGGGATCATGCGGGAATGCTTTTTGATAAACTGGTCGCAGACTTATGCCTACGCTTTTCCACCGATACCGTTGGTTCCCAGGGTTCTCCGGAAAATGAAGAAGGAACCTTGTTGCCTAATACTCATAGCTCCCAGGTGGCCTCGCCAGTTCTGGTTCACCGAACTCCTCCTTCTCTCCGAATGCCATCCCATTCAGTTGTGACCAATACCGAACCTCCTATCCATTCAGAACGGTCAGATCTGCCATCCGGATCCTGCATCCCTGCACTTAGCGGCCTGGCGCCTGAGCACTTTGAATTAGCTCACTTAGATATTCCTTCTGACTGTAGAGAAGTCTTGGCCAATGCTAGGGCGCCTTCCACAATCAAGACATACACGCTTAAATGGAAACGATTTTGTATTTGGTGCCATGACGCCAATGTTCATCCAATTCATGCAAAACCGGAACAAATTTTGCCTTTCTTTTTGCATTTGGCAAGATCAGGCCTTTCGCATTCTACCCTTAAGGTATTCTTAGCGGCTATCTCCAGATTCGGACAGGATGGTTCCAACTCTCTTTACTCTTCTAGGATCATTCAGCAGTTCTTCGAGGGATTGTTTCGCATGTTTCCTCCCATTCGCCGTCCGCCTCCATCCTGGCATCTGAACGTTGTGCTCTCACAACTCATGCGTCATCCTTTTGAACCTATTCATAAGGTAGACTTAAAGTTTCTCTCATGGAAGGTCTCTCTACTATTAGCCCTCACATCTGCTAGGCGGGTCAGTGACATTCAAGCCTTCACTATAAAACCGCCTTACCTTCAATTCACCAGAGATTCAGTAGTGCTACGCACTAACCCCATTTTTATGCCTAAAGTACCTTCGGACTTCCATCTCAAAGAACCGGTCATTTTAAAAACTTTCTTTCCCAATCCTCAATCACCTGCGGAAAGGGCTTTACATACTCTTGATCTCAAAAGGTGTCTTAAATTCTATTTACAGTGGACATCTTCAATACGGAAATCTGATTAGCTATTTATAGCTTATGGAAAGATACGTACAAGGCACCCAATATCCAAACAGTCCATTGCTCGTTGGATTTCTGCTGCAATTTGTTTCTGTCATCAACATGCAGGCAGACCTTTACAAACCACTCCAAGAGCACATTCTACTAGAGCAATCTCTTCCTCTACCGCTCTCTTTGCTGGTGTGCCTATTCATCAAATCTGCAGAGCTGCTACGTGGTCCAGCAGGCACACCTTTACAAAGCAATACTGTTTGGAAGCTGCCAACGATGCCGACACGTCTGTGGGACAGGCGGTTCTCCGTAATCTTTTTAAATAAGGTGAGCCTCTGTTCTTCCCTCCTCGTTATTTTCTAACATGCGTATGTATATATATGTATGTATATGTATTTATATATATATATGTATATCTACATATGTGTATAGATGTATAACAATATCTATATTTGTGATTACATATTGCCTCTGTTATACATATGCTTATGTTGTGGTGATAATATCGCTAGTATTGCTATGGAGTTACTGCTCTCTACTCTGATTCAGGCATGTGAATCTATGAAAGATACCCCAATACTGGAGAAGAACAAAAGTTACTTACCTGTAATCTGTGGTTCTCCAGTATTGGTATCTTTCATAGATTCACATGCAACTCCACCCACCTCCCCTCAGAGGCTCTTTCTATGCTCTGTTTCATTCTGGATCACACTTGTGCTGGAAAATCTGAGAGCCTGAGCCTCTGATGAGAACATTCTGGGTGGTGCTGTCGCCTGATTGGCTGTAGTTTGGACTATATATAATGACTTGGACGAGTCATGAAAGTGGAGGATTTTTTTCCTTTTGATTTCTGGCTACTTTACTTCCTGGTTCTAGGTTACCTAGGATATGGTTTCTATATGCATATATATATTGCTATTTTTATGTACCGTGGGACTCCCACTCCGACGACGGGGAATGATTCAGGCATGTGAATCTATGAAAGATACCAATACTGGAGAACCACAGAGATTACAGGTAAGTAACTTTTGTTCATCTAGGACTAGATCTGCTATGCAGTTAAAGTCGCACCCAGTAGTTATAGCGCTGGTGAAGTATGGGGGCTAGGCAGTTCCATCAAGACATTTTGGCTGATCTGTGTTCGGTGCATTGACGTTTACCATGGTTATGCATGTCACACCTCCCTACCCCCGCATCTACTCAACACTGTAGGACGCCCTTCCTTGCCTACTTTTTCTTCGAGGACCTGGAATGGTACACCCGACCGCACCCATATGAGCACCCCCTGTGCAAACGCAGAGTATGTGGTGTATGTCTAGTGCCCCCGCCGCCTCTTTTGCAGACGTAAGGTGAGTCTCCTGTTACAAAACAATGTGAGCACCCCTACGCTTAAGGTATGACTGCACTTCATACCTCTTGATCATTCTATTAATCCCCCGAACATTTCAGGTAATCACCTTGCAGTCAGTCCGCGTGTCACCCATTAGGTTTCACATACCTAGGTGGCAAGCCACATGTGCAGAGCCTCCCATGACCGCCATCTCACAGTCTGTATGAGAGAAGCCCAACCCTGGACCTAAGCAAAAACCCCTACCCACCCCAGGACAGACGGGCAACAGTCCTACCATCTAAGCTCCAACAGCCCTAAACATAGGGCAACTTATGGCAATACCGTGTGTGAGTCACACAGAGAACAGTTTTGTGGTTGCGGCGGTCTTCGATGCTTGGCAGCCCCATGATCTACCAATGCCACCCCAGCCACAAGTTGTCATGGCACTTCAGACACTTAAGGCCTTTATCTAGTCCATGCCATCCATGCTGCGCCCCACAGCGGCCAGGGAGGTGACGAAAACAAGAGCAGAGGCAGGGCAGGGAACCCAGGTATCCCGTCCCACTCCAACCCAGCTTCCGCATTCAATTCATGCCTCAGCTTCGGCGTCCTTAACCTAGATCATCTACTTCTCATGGAGCAATGCTCAGCAGTTTAGTTTCAGAGAACAGATGTATCGTGGTTTAGGAAATGCTCCTCAGAGTCTGACGACTGGGAGTGCCGTCACCCATGGAGCTCAGTTCCGAGCCTGGTCCCCCAAGACTTGCCACAGCATTCCAAGACCTGCTCTTGGGACGGGCCTTTGCGAGGTGTCCTGTCATGCAGGGAGTGCCGTCGCCACCTTCTGTTCCAGTCTTGATCCGCCAGGTACCGCAGAATAGTTCAGGTGTTTCTCAACCCACGTCCATGCCTCCTCAGGGTCCGAGGGAAAAAATGCACTCCATTGTCCCCTAGGACCTTTAAACTGGTCAGAAACAGTGTGGCATATCGGACCCCCAGCTGCCTGAGCTGAGCCTTAACTGCCAGGAATGAGGACCGATTCCGCTGGACAGCCATCGTGAAGTCCAGAAACAGCATAACTTTGTGATTATCCACATGTATGTCCCCTTTCAACCTTGCCATTTAAGGATATGGTCTCGATGTTTGTAGTGTAGGAGCTGGGCAACTATTGTCATGGGCGGGGCACCCGGAGGTGGGGAGTTAAAGAGCACCCAATGTCCTTGCTCAAGAGCAAAAAACGGAGAGTGGCCCTCAGTCGCCAACTTCATACGGAGCCAGTTCTCTAGGAAGGAGACCATGTCATGCCCCTTCCGGCATTCTGGGAACCCCACCAACCTGATATTATTCTGGCGCGCTCTTCCTTCTGCATCTTACGGATCCTGTCCAGCACCTCCGTCATTTTTCGGGAGACCAACTACCTCGGGTTGAACTACTGCAATTGCCCGCCCAGTGGTGGTGAGGCGGGAACTTTCCCCACCCCCACCCTCTTTGAATAGTGTGAAGTGGTGTGGGTAACATGGTTAGCTCTTCATTCTTTTATTACCACAACTTTGTTCTTATGAGATGTTATAATGGGCATTATGGTTTGTATGTAAACCCAGGATTGCCTTTTTGTTAAAAATAGCTTAGCCTTTAGCATTTAAATGAGCCATGTAGGTATGCAATCCCAAGCATCTTTGTGCTGTGCCCTTTTTAGGTCGAGCCTAAACAGCGCTTGCGCCGTCAGAATGACCTGTGGTAGGTACTTTGTGGGCTTGAACTCCTCCCTCTCTCTTCATTTGTCTAATCGCTTGTCTTTTAAAATTCCTTGCTTGGCAGTGGGTAATTTGTCTTGGTCCCTCCTTTTTGCAACTGGTTCACTCCCCTGGAGTATCGCCCCAGGACCCGTAGGCTTCCGCTTTTTTCTATTTTGCTTTCTGTTCATGAACTTTTTAAATTCTGAACAGCTCACAGCTCTTCACACATGCGATTGTGTTGATCATATTTTGAGTGGCTATGTGTGTGCCTTTATCTTGTTTGGTATTTGGGCTGGTTAAGGACTTTGCTAGCTTTCAGCTGGTTTTAGGCTTTTCTTGTTTTCAAATGCTGGCACGAGCCACACGTATCTAACATCTGTACTCAGCGTCCGGCTTTTCCTGCACCGGCTGCCGTGTGAGTCACTGAAACTGGACCTGCTTCAGTGTGTGCAGTGGGCTCCCCCTGCTGTAGCCTGTCCTCCGAGACTTCCAGCATTAATGAGCACCCGGGGTGACGCGCGCACTCGCCGGGTCCGTCGGATGTTTCCCATCCTGTCGTTGAGTTTACCCTATACATTGCATGGCCCGGGCACTGACGCAGAAGCAGATGTGCACAAGGGTCTGTGTGCGTGACTATGAGACTGTGTTGCGGATGGGCGAAGAGGGTGATTTAACTACCGCCCACAAAGGCACATCCCCAGCATCTGTCTACTGCCTTTATTTCCTTCTCTCCAATGCTCTAAACAACTTTTTCTTATTAGTATTATGACCCCCCATTCTTCACCAGTCACTCACCATACATTTGCTAAAGCTCACCATTGGGGCTTTTACCCCTCACTAACCGCCCCTCTCCTCACCTTTGTTTCCCGATCCTCTCCACACCACCAGACTCTCACACTGTTTCCCAAACTCCACTTCTGAACTACTCCCTAATCATTGTTTACCCAAGTATTGCCCCTCTCCCCTACCCTCTTCTGTTGCTGCTCCTATGTTTATTTCTATTTAAGCATCACCTTTCCTCTTCACTCACCCATATCATTTACTTCCATCGCCTTCCATTGCCCTCATATTACTTCACTGGCAGTTATTATGAAGGGCACAATTTTAAACAGGGTGGAATTACACTTTTTCCCCCCACCCTCTCCTATTCCCTTGCTACCGACATCTTTCCATCCCTTATTTCTCTTCCCATCTCACCGACTGCTTTTCCCCCTCTTCCTCCCACTGTTCTTCCCTCTGTTCAACACTCTCCCCTTAATCACTCATTCCATTGACATTCCCCCCACCTTGCGCCCGAATGGAGGGTAACAGCATCTCTGCAGGAGAAGATGTGGGAAAGTGGCTGTGTATCTGAAACGATTTATCCCAGTGTACATTGGCATGCTAAGAATTGTTTCTTTGAGTGACGACGTGTGTGCATGCGAGTATATTTGTGTTGATTACCCATCCGTGCCTGTGTGCATTGAAAAGTGTGTGCACGCATGTGTTTGGCTACTGTGTATGCATTCAAAGATAACATAACGTGTATTTGTAAAGCGCACGTTCACCCGTAGGCATCTTAGCGCTGAATACCAGCTGTTTGTTACCCAACTCAATGGTACTCATTTTATAGACCTCAGATGGATGAAAGGCTGAGTGGCCCTGCCGGGATTTGAACCTGTGACCATGAGGTCAAACACAGGCCCCTGCAGTGGATGCATTAGTCCACTCATCCATCAGACCCAGCTTTAAAGATGTGTGTGTACGTTCTAAGATGTGTGAGGGTGTGTGTTAACCGATCTGTGTATGCATACAAGAATCCATATCTCTGTGTTTTTGTGTATGAGAAGACTCTTCTTGTGGTGTTTTTGTGTACGCATGCAAAGATGGAGTTGGGTGTTTTGATTTGAATGTATCTTTGTTCTATGTTTGTGTATCAGTCCACATGCCTGTGTGTGTCTAGCGCATATGACGATTCATCTGTTCAATTGTTGTCTCACCTACATTTGTATAACATACATCTGCCTTAGGTATGCCATGTGAATTTGTGGCCTGTCTTGACTGTCCATTTCTCCAATGCTTTTGCATAGTGTGCAGACCAGAGTCGATTTTGTGGCCTTCCTGTGTCTAATGTGCATTTTATCAGGTGCTTTTATGTGGTGCTGTGACAAAAACTGAATCAATTAGTCGTTCATTGTGTGAGGTGCTCTCGGAGCTGGAATCTGTATAGGATTTAATGGAACTGGAACCTCCGCATTGAAGAAAGCATCAGGCGTGCAGCGTTGGAGCCTGCGCTGGCTCTGCCTGCATAAACATCTGACCTGGTGGCCTATCAGCTGCTGAGCCGCCAGGTCACCTCTCCCACTTCTGACCAGCTCTACATTTCCATGTCCATGACAGCCATTCAAGGAATGGCAGTCCAGGGCAGAGAAATCAAGCATTGATTCAATGCATTGGGGCCTTTTTTGTTTTCAAGAAATAAACTCATACTTTGTGAGTTTGTTTTGTAAGTTCTTGCTATTGGCGAGCAGTGTTGCTTTGTCTTGACTAATTTCAAGTCGGTATCTCTGGATTTAGTGATTACTATCGTCTTCAGAGTCTGTTTGAAAGTTCCACAGGATAGAGCACAATTTGATTTTACTTAGCTCTATGGGATAGACCCAGCTATTTTGGCTTGGGGCCCTCGCACTCTACATGTTTTGTTAATGCATAACTGCTATTCCATTTTTGAGGAGTTTTCTTTGTATTGCTTAAAGTGCTGAACTGCATGGGACTACCAAATATCCTGCCTAAATGTTTCTTTTAAATACAGTCTACAAAACAACATTTTTAAGTGTACTTTCCAGTGGTGTAAAATCGCACATTTGATTTGTATTCAGCCTGGAACAAAGAAAAATAACGATACAACCACCAAAACACACTTCTAAAAAGCAGTCGCATTTTGAAGAGGCATTGGGCATTCCTGTTCAACCTGTAAAGAAGAAGAGGAAGGATGCTGCAACTAGTCCATTGCACATTCCTATTCCCCTCTTCCCACTTCACCACTACCACAAACACCTCCTCCGCCACCTCACTCACCACATTTATCTGAGGCAGGTGACATAACCTCTCAGCCTACTGTAGAGGAGGATCAGGATATCCCAGATGATACACAACCAGGGGGATCCTTGGGATATTTATGATATAGAGCCTCAAGCAGACACTGATCCTGACTTGTATCCCACTTGCCAATCACCACCTGATGATGCTTCTGCTTATCAGGACCTAATAGCGCGTGCAGCAACGTTCCATCAAGTCCCTTTATATAAAGATTCTATAGAGGAGGATTTTTCATTCAAAACTTTGTCTACTGCACAGAGAGGGGCACAATACTTACCATTACTCAAAGGTATGACGCGTCATTCAGACTAAATTTTTAAAGATCCAGTCACAGCAAGGATAATTACGCCACGTATTGACAAAAAGTACAAGGCAGCACCATCAGACCCCATTTTTATTAAAGGCTAACTCACCCTGGACTCTTTGGTAGTGTCAAATGCTAGGAAAAGAGAAAATTCCCAAGCAAATGGAGATGCACCACCTCCAGAAAAAGAATCCAAGCTCTTAGATGCCTCTGGTAAAAGAGTTGCGGCACAAGCAGCTAATCATTGGCGTATTGCCAATAGCCTAGCTTTATTAGCAAGGTATGACCGGGCCCACTGAGACGAAATGGAGGGGCTCCTCCAACATCTCCCAGAGGAGCATAAAAAAAGGGTCAAGAAATAGTGATTGAAGATAAACTTAGTACTAACAATTCGATTAAGTGTGCACTAGATGCAGCTGACACCGCTGCTAGGGGTATTAACACCAGTATCCTATTACGTAGACACACATGGCTAAGGGTGTCAGGATTTAAACCTGAAGCACAGCAGGCCATATTAAATCTCCCATTCGATAAAGAACATCTTTTCGGCCGCAAGTATACATAGCCCTTGAGAAGATGAAGAAGGACACAGAGGTAGCAAAATCTATGGGAGCCCTACAAACTAATACCTACCGTAGTTCTTTTAGTAGGCCCAATTACAAACAAGGTGCCAAAACTGCCACCACAGATACCTCTGGGTCACAATACAAAAATCAGGGACAAACCTCTACACCTAGAACTTTCTACAGAGGCTCTTATTGAGGAAACCGTTTTAAAGGAAAAGGCACAAGAAACTGCACCCGTTCCTCAAATGCCAATAACAAGTTATGACTTCCTTACCATTCCCCCTGACAATCACACTTGTCGGGGGTCGTCTTCAACAGTTTCTCAACAATTGGAAATCAATCACAACTGACCAATGGGTATTGAACATTATCCAAGATTGGTACTGTCTGGAGCTCATAACTTCTCCAAATATTCCACCTCGCAAACAAACTATCTGCACAACAAATCCTTCTGCAAAAAGAGATCTCTCTATTACAAAAATGAGCAATAGAAATAGTTCCACCACAATTTCAAGGAACATGAGTATAGATTAGATTAGATTAAAACTTATAAAGCACTTGGTTACTCCAACGGAGTGTCCCCGCGCTAAGACATCTTGGCCTAACTACAACTCCCTAACCCCCCAGACAGCCCCAGATCCTAACATACAGTCTAGCCGCAGCGCTTAACACCAATCCCCCGGTGACGACTGGAAGAACCAAGTTTTAAGTTTTCTGCAAAACATCGCTTCGGACGGATGCATCCTCGGTTCCAAAGGCAGTTTGTTCCAGGCTTTGGCTGCTAAGAAGCTAAAGGATCTGCCTCCCAGACGTACTTTTTAGACTTTTGGCACCACTATATCACTATACATCCTTATACCCAAAAAAGATTGGTCCCTACGACCCATTCTTGATCTCAGACCATTACATCATATCAGAACACTTTCATATGGTCACTCTACAAGAGATCATTCTATTATTACAAAAAGACTTCATGGCGGCTTTAGATCTAAAGGACGCCTATTTCCACATACCAGCTCATCCTGCACAACACAGGTATTACCTCAGATTTCTATTTCAAGGAAAACGTTATCAGTTCAAAGTTCTTCCCTTTGGAATTACCACAACACTATGAGTCTTCACGAAGTGTCTAGCAGTAGTAGCAGCACATCTACGCAGACAAAATATTCATGTTTTCCCATATCTAGGCGACTGGATAAACAAAACAAACAACTACATTCTTCGCTCCTAAAACAGTCAAAGAACCCTAGATTTGCTGCATCAACTAGGATTTACCACCAATTTAGAAAAATCTCATCTACAACCAGCCAAGACTCAGTCGTACCTAGGGGCTATACTTAACACACTCTCAGCATTAGCATACCCAAGCACAGACAGGATACACAACATAGTAATATTAATTCAGCAGTTTCAAACAGGAAATCAACTTCCTCCCAAAACATTTCTTAGACTCCAGGGCATGATGGCATCCTGTATTCACATAGTACCACATGCCCGACTAAATATGAGACCTCTACAACGTCTCTCTCAACAGTGGACTCAATCACTGGGTCACCTTCATGATCTAGTGTTGGTAGACAGCCACACAAATCACTCTCTGAAATGGTGGAATCCACAGACTTTATTCAAAGGACGGCCATTTCAGGACCCAGTTTCCCAGATAATGCTAACCGATGCTTCCCTAACAGGTTGGGGTGCACATCTCCACAACCTCATTCGGGGAATATGGGATTCCAATTACAAGAATCTCCATATCAGTCACCTAGAGCTGCAAGCTGTTCATCTAGCAATCAAAGCCTTCCTACCTCTCCTACAACACAAAGTTGTCCTAATTCGAACAGACATTATGACAACAATATATTATTTACAAAAACGGGGGGGGGGATTCACTCTCTCCAATTATCTCAAGTAGCACAGAAAATATAGAGATTTGCAATACATCACAACATTCATCTCCTAGCAGAACATTTCCCAAGGACAAGCAATCAAATTGCAGACATTATAAGCAGAACGCAACAAGTCCACGAATGGGAGATTCTCGCCAGTGTTCTTCAACCATACTTCCACAAGTGGGGGTTTCCAGAAATAAACCGGTTTGCAACAAAAGAAAACGCAAAATGCCCACACTTGGCAAGCAGGTACCCACACCATCAATCCAAAGGCAATGCTCTATGGATGACTTGGTTAGGGATATTTGCATATGCTTTTCCACCTCTCCCACTACTTCCATTAGTGATCAGGAAACTCAGACAGACATCTCTCACCATGAGACTAATAGCTTCAACATGGGCTCGACAACCATAGTTTTCAACACTCCTGGATCTGTCCTTATTCCCACACGAGGAGCTTCACCTGAACCCGGACCTTCTCACACACAACTACGGAACACTAAGACATCCCAATCTCAAAGAAATTAATCTTGCAATTTGGCTCCTGAAGTCTTAGAATTTGGATGCTTAAATTTACCTCAAGAATGTATGAACATTCTTGAAGAGGCTCGTAAACCAGCTACAAGGCAATGTTATGCAGCAAACTGGAAACACTTTGTTCTGCCACAAACAAAACGTTAACCCTCTTCAGACAAAGGTCCAAACACTTATTTTATACCTACTGCATTTACAAACTGCAGGATTAGCATATACTCCTATAACATTACATCTTGCAGCTATTGCAGCATATCTTCAAAATAGACAACACATCAGTGTTTAAAATTCCTGTTATAAAAGCCTTTATGGAGGGACTTGAAAGAATAATTCCTTCTAGACTTCCACCTGCCCAAGCATGGAACTTAAACATTAACCTAACAAGATTAATGGGTCCTCCTTTCGAACCATTACACTTTTGTCAATTGCAGTACCTTTCGTGGAAACTTGCTCTTTTAATTGCGATTACTTCTCTTAGAAGAGTCAGTGCAATTCAGGCGTTAACTCTAGAAGAGCCTTTCTTTCAACTACATAGGGACAGGGTAGTGCTTAGAACTAGCCCTAAATTCCTACCAAAAGTAGTTTCCAATTTCCATATTAATCAACCCATTGATTTACCTGTTTTTTTCCGTAACAAGACACAGTTGCAGAAAGGGCATTACACACTTTAGATGTCAAAAGGACATTGATGCATTACATAGACAGTACTAGATCATTTACAAAAACAAAACAATTGTTTGTGCCTTTGCACCTCCTAGTTTGGGAAAGGCAATTTCAAAATCAGGCATTTCAAGATTGATCGTTAAATGTATCCAGACATGCTATGCAAAACCTGAACGACTTTTACCTGTTCCACCGAAAGCACACTCCACTAGAAAAATTGGAGCTTCTATGGCTTTCTTGGGGAACATTCCTATTGCTGATATTTGCAAAGCAGCAACATGGTCTACTCCACATACCTTCACAAAACATGGTTTGGCTGTATTTGCATGCCAACAAGCCAATGTTGGTCAAGCAGTACTTAAAACTCTTTTTCAAACAACTTCAACCCCCACAAGTTAACCACTGCCTAGGGAGAGGGACTGCTTTACAGTCTATGAAAAGCATGTGTATCTATAGCACACATGCCTCGAACGGATTATGTTACCTTGTAAGCATCTGTTCTTGGCATGTAGTGATGTAGATTCACATGCGCCAATCCTCCTCCCCGAAATTCTCATGGACATCTCAATGCTTAAATATACAGCATTCTCACCTACCCACGGCAAAACAATCTGAAGATGATGTTGATGACCATGGGCAGTATTCCCAAGAGGAGGAGTCACACAGCCTTGTGACTCGAAGAAAACGTCTTGGAACAAAAACAACTTGTAATCATCCGAGCCCAACACTAGATGGCTCACTTATGCAAAGCATGTGAATCTTCAGCACTACATTCCAAGAACAGATGATTACAGGGTAAGTAACATAATCCTTCTTTGGGAAGAGCAACCAGTCTCTGTGTGTCTCTCGTTCTCTCGTGCTCTCGTGCTCTCGTACTCTCTCTCTCTCTCGTTCTCTCACCCCTTTCTCTTGTACTCTCACCCCTTTCTCTTGTACTCTCACCCCTTTCTCTTGTACTCTCACCCCTTTCTCTTGTACTCTCACCCCTTTCTCTTGTACTCTCACCCCTTTCTCTTGTACTCTCACCCCTTTCTCTTGTACTCTCACCCCTTTCTCTTGTACTCACCCCTTTCTCTTGTACTCACCCCTTTCTCTTGTACTCACCCCTTTCTCTTGTACTCACCCCTTTCTCTTGTACTCACCCCTTTCTCTTGTACTCACCCCCTTTCTCTTGTACTCACCCCTTTCTCTTGTACTCTCACCCCTTTCTCTTGTACTCTCACCCCTTTCTCTTGTACTCTCACCCTTTCTTGTACTCTCACCCCTTTCTCTTGTACTCTCACCCCTTTCTCTTGTACTCTCACCCCTTTCTCTTGCTCTCTCTCACCCCTTTCTCTTGCTCTCTCTCACCCCTTTCTCTTGCTCTCTCTCACCCCTTTCTCTTGCTCTCTCTCACCCCTTTCTCTCAGGTCTTTGAGCACAGTTTCTTTCCTTGCCTTTTCAAGGTTTCCGCACCTCAATACCATGCTCTCCTCCTCTTCTTGGGGTGTCTTCTGCATACACAGGCGCTCCCTCTTTATAAGTCTGTCGCCTGCTCTCCCCTTGTTTCTCTTTTTCTTACATACTATTTCTGCTCCTCTGTCTGGAGTGCATTCAGCACTTTGTGCACAATCTACCTATTTCTCTGTCTGTTCTGCTCTCACTCCTATTTATCCACCATGACACACAATTCTACTACAGAAATCCACTTCACCCCAAACAATTTCCCAACTAACAATTCCAATCCAAACCACATAATTCCACTCCACACCACATACATCCAGTCCACTCCAAACCAAAACACATGGGTAAAAGACATTGTAAATGACAACGTCAATAGCTCTAGCTCGAACTCTTGCAAATGTGGGACCTATTGGCATTGCCAGTGCTTGTTGGAAGGTACTCTCACTTGTGCTGGGTACTAGCAGAAGTCAGAATAACATGTTAGTAGTATGTCTTCATACCTAGATGTTATCCCTACTATACGACCTTGTTGAAGGACAAAGAGTGTCCCAAAGTTAGTCTTATTCGAAATTATATGGAGAACATTGAAACCAGAATTGTATTTAAAAGAAATGGGTGCTCCTTTCATTCTGTTCAGTTGAAAGCAGTGTAAAAAGAGGCCTACCCTCTGCAACCGGACAGCGGCAGCTTGAACCCTGCCGCACAGACCTGTCAAAATAACCCTTTTGAAGGTAGAAAAAACTGATTTACAATATTAAACAAGTCACCCCTAACGGCAGCTTGCTGCCACAGGTTAGGGTGGATAGTATGTAACAGTGGAACATATGTGATGTTATAAATGGCATGTTCCCCAAGTGATGAGGCCCAAAACGATATTGTCACTGGTCAGGCAGTAGCTGGCACATAAGAAAAGAAAAATATAGGTTATACACTGTAATCTATAACATTTGATCTGTACCAGCTACAGACATTTAAAAATTGTTTGTTATATTTAATAAAAATCAAATCTAACGGTAAAGTCGGATTGTGAAATGTAACTTTCAGAAAGTTACCTTTACCTTGCCTGAATCTGCTGGAGGCTAATTTGCATTAGCTCCCTAGAAACAGCTCTGTCTGTTCTTGGCCAAAATTGTGTTAAAACGTCTCCCAGAGCAGAGACAATGGCCTGGGAATGGTTAGGTATTTTTCTTCCCAGGCAGAAAGATCAGTTTTAGTGGGCCCAGGAATTTACTTTACTTAAAAGGGGCCTTACCTTTCACTATTAAATGTTAGTTGACACCTAGAAAGGCCCCAGGTTTTGTCCCACCTAGTCAGGCTGGCACCGAACCCATTGGGAAGAAAGGCCCTCTCTGTGCTTTGAATGACCACAGAGGGGACTGCTCATTACCGTGGACACACCTCTCTGTGGACTCACAGACTCTACACAATTGGAGGAGGGTTCCCCATCTTGAAATTTGAGAGTGAGGGTCACTGTGGAATTGTTTTCAGTAAGGCAGATAGGAACTACTGAAAAAGTGGCTAGGGTTGCTCCTGGGAACATTTTTCCCATTGGCTAGGGAATACCCAGGAGTCTCCTGCTTTGTAGGCTACACCAACCTCTGAGTGGCGGACACTCACACCTACCCTTCCTCAGAACACTTACTGGGCCTGCAAAAGATCAAAAGAGGAATGTACCTGCTGTTCTGTGATCTGAGAGGAGCAATAAAGGACTGGACCTTCTGCCTCTTGTACCCAGTACAAACAAGTGGGCTCCAAGGGTCAGTTGGCTAACCTCCTGTGGGTTACAAGGACACAGCAAGCTTCACAACGCCTTCTCCTAGACATACTTAGCTGACCAGTGGCGACTGGACTTTGCTGTTGGCCTTTGCCTGATACCCTAGGAGCCTGAAAGTGCTATTTTTTGAGGTCCTGGGGGCCCCAGTGGTATACTCCTGTGGTTGTTGGGGTACCAGAAGAAAGTTTTGACACTTTGTGAATCCTTTTCTCTAGCGCGTCAAGGGGGATGTGTGGGCAAAAGTATCCGGCCTTCAGTTCTACGGCGGCGACATTTTCAGTGGCGGCCCCTCAAAGAAAACTTTTCTTCTCAAAAAGTGACTAAGTCCCCTTCTGTGTTTGGACTTAGAATTTTTTTTCTACCTTTTAGACTTCCAGACTTTCACTGGGACCAATCCACTTGCATTTGAACAGGGCTCCATCGTGGTCGGCCTCTAATAAAGCCAGGGTCCTGGCCTTCTCTTCTGCTTCATTAGGCTATTGTTGGTGCTTTGTGTGTGTTTGGTGCTATTTTTACTAAAATCTTTAAAGAATCATCTCTGGTTCCCTTTTGGCGTTTTGGTCTTGTTTTACTCATAAGGTTTTTCGCTCCATTTTAAAAATGGTTGTGGAATTTTATAGTGTTTGGTGACTTTCTATTGTGTATGTACTGCTTAAATGCTTTACATTTGCATTCGATTTAAGCCTGACTGCTTAGTGTCACGTTAACAGGGATTGCGCACAGATTTATTTTATTGAATTCGTGTGATATCTAGCAGGTAGTGGCCTTATCCTTTGAGGTGGACACTTCTCCACCCCAAATAATAATTCCCTGTCCACTAAACACACACTGTAGAGGAGGACAGTGTAAATAATCTGTTAGGCATGTGTCGACGCTGATTCTAGAGGTGTCTGCTACTTCCTGTACTAGAGCAAGACTTGAAATGTTTTGTGTTTCCGCGCTCGGGCTTCTTTGCACAATGATTTCAGAGCCCTTATGAATCGTGTCTGTGCTGCATACTCGCTGTGTTGATAATTCTTAACACTGAAAAAGACCCAAAGATACAATATCTCTAACACTATGTCTATGTGGACATCTTTGGTGTAGGACCATTATTTCATTTTCTCCAATATTGGGGTATCTGTCATGGATTCACATGCTTGAATCATACCCCGTCTTTGAAGTGGGTGTCCCATGGTATCATAGTAAAGCAGTATGTATCCATCAGTATAATAGGTTGTAAAGGTAATACAAGGTTCAGCTTAATAGCCTATTTCCTTTCTTTTTTTATTTTTTAAAAGGACCAAAGTTGAACAATGACCAATCGGGCGACAGCCCCCTTCAAACACTCCCAACTGAGGTATCTTCCCTCACATTTTCACAGCACGTCGTGTGTGAGGGAGTCTCCCTGAGGTCTGCTTAGTTCTTCAGCTTTGGTGATTGCCAAATTGATTTCTCTCTGTTCCAGTGTGTCAGAACTGGCCAGGAAAGGACTCTTTAGACCTTGTGCCACCTGTGGTAAGAAAAGGCTTCATTCAGAAGATCCTCATAAATAATGTATTTATTGCCTTCATCCATCCCACAAGGTGAGAGACTGCAAAATATGCAGAATTATTTCTACCAAAACCCTCAAAGAGCGTGAGGGAAGACTTTTACTATGGTTGTAGAAACTGAAATCAAAAACTGCTGCTGTTTCTGAGGAGGAAAGTAGTGAGTGTTCTACTTCCTCACAGACGTCCAGGAAGAGGAAAAGGTCACATCATGTGTCCACTCATAGCATCAAGAAAGCTTTTAAAAAGACCCACCATGGATCTGCACAAGGCTCCTCTCATGAGGAAATAGGGTTTCTACAGACCCTAAATCTGAGCCTTTTACTCCATCTGCAGCCCTGCCATTGGAACCTGGATCCTCCTCTGAACCAGTTCCAAAAAAAAAAAACGAACTGGAAAAATATTGTAGACCGCATCAACGCCATCAAAACCATCGTCAATGGCATCGAAGATCAAAATATCAACAACGACTTGCATTCCGTTGATAATTTCACTGTCAATGACATCCCGTCGACGACGATCTCTCCGACGAGGTCCGCCTCGTTGACGGCGAAAGTTACGTCAATAAAGGCTAAGCCTACACCATCAATGACCACATCTGCGTCAATACCACTGTCTTCGACAGCCTCATCGACGCAACCATCAAAGAAGCCCTCATCGTCGTCATCACAATTCAAACAGAAGAGGCCACCAATGTTGCTTTTGACCACACAGTCGATGCTACCGTCGACAAGACGTTTGCCATCTCCAGAAAGTATTCGTCTTGAATACACATTTCCTAGTAAGGTGTCCCCACTACCACCCAGCCACTTGTTGGATCTTCAAGAATCCGAGGACGAGAATAAAGGACTGTTTGGTGCAGCTCACAGCCCTTCGGTGTTGCACGTGAAATATTACGATGAAGAGGAGGAAGATGATTATTATGAGCCCGTTTATCAGGGCCATCAATACATGGAGCAATGCCATCACTATGCTCCTCCTCCACCACCAGGCATGGTCCAGGTTTCTGCTGCTTTAGTGCAAGATCTGCATAGCATGCTTCAAGATTACTACAAGCGCTTTCCAACACCAGCTGAGGTACTACAACCATCTGCAGTGGTATCTACGCCTGCACCTAAGTCACCGGACCATATGCCTCCTCCACCTACTCCAAGCATGGTGCCACAGTCTCGCATCGCCATGCCGCCTTCGAGAGGATCCTTCTACTTTAGATGATGATGATGGATAGGAAAGAAGGTGAAATAACAGACAATCGAACCCCTTTTCGCTGAGCTTGTGGGCGAGGAGCATACTTGTATCATGGAGGATACCAGATATATCAACCACAATCCTACCAGCAACCCTTTCGGCCCACCTATCAACAGCACCAGCCCTATTGAGCACCACCGTCTGCAGCCTATTCTAAGCAACAGCCAAGAAGGAGACAGGCTGCTTCCGCCAGAGATACCGTCAGGAAGCAGTGACAACCTCAAGGTGCCAGTTACACCCCCTCTACATAATCATTCAGTGGGTGGCAGAATTTCCCTATACCTACATCAGTGAAGCAAAATCACTACGGACAAGTTGGTCTTGGATCTCATCGCGTATGGCCATACCCTGGAGTTAATTCAGGTTCTACCTCCTACTCCACAAACAAAATTCCTCCCATCTCACCCTCATCTTCGCAAGGCGGTATTAGCTATGTTATCAAAAGGGGCCATAGACCACATTCCACACACTCAGAAAGGAAAGGGGTTGTACTCCCATTTTTTCCTAGTGAGGAAAAAAATCAGCGAAGTGGTGCCCCTTTCTGGCTCTCAGGAAACTTAACTACCTGAAGAAAAGGCCTTTCTGTATGATTATCCTCCAGGAAATTCTCCACCTTCTCAACCACGGAGATTTTCTAACCAGCCTTGATCTCCATGATGCCTATTTCCATGTTCCCATCCACTCCAGACATCGCAGATTCCTCAGATTCACAGTAGCTGGCAGTCATTACTAGTTCAAGGTGCTCCCCTTTGGTCTTTGATCCGCTCCCCAGATATTTACAAAATGTCTCACCCAAGTGGCGGCCCACCTAAGACAAAAAGGCCTTCAAATTTCCTCATATCGCGACGATTGGCTAATAAAGGCTCCATCCTTCCAGCAAGCGTCGAGGGATACTTCCATGCATCTTCAACTCTTGAACCCTGGGGCTCGCAGTCAACTTCCAGAAGTCTCTCCTTTTTCCTTCAACGAGAATAACCTTTCTGGGAGCAACTCTAGGCACCTTGCTAGACAAGACATTTTTGTCCGTAGACAGGCAACAGACACTTTACTCCTAGCCTGCTCTCTTTCAAAAAGAAAGTGCTCTTCAGTTTGTCTGAGCAAGTCTCTAATCGGCATGATGTCATCAGCCAGTCTCCTAGTGCCTCATGTTCGTCTCAAAATGCAACCTTTTCAGGAAGAATTGGATGCACAGAGGCTCCAGGTGGAAGGGCAATTTGACAACATCATTCAGATCACCCCAGTGATGAAAACAGCTGTTCCTTGGTGGACAAGCTGTGACAATCTCTCTGCAGGATTAACATTCCTTCTACCCTTTTCAGAGTACAACATTACAACAGACACTTCTCTAGAAGGGTGGGGAGCTCACTGACAAGACCTTCAAATTTAGGGCAAGTGGACTCGAGAGCAGTCCAGGATGCATATCCGCTTCCTCCAGCTCAGAGCAATCTTGTTGGATCTCCAAGCCGCCTTGCAGAGGATTCAGGGGTCATCCACGTTGATAAGAACAGACAACATAACAAGTATGCTTTACCTCAGCAAACAGGGCAGTACAAGATCCAAAGTTCTGCCACTGGGACCTCAAACTGTCTGGCAATGGGCACTACGTCATCAAGTGAGCATAAGAGAGTGTACAACTCTCTAGCAGACACCTTGAGCAGAACGACCCAGAGTTATCACGAATGGGAACTGAACCAACTTGATCTCGACGCCATATTCCAAAGGCGCGGCAAGCCCAAACTGGATCTTTTCGTATCTCAGGAGAACAACAAATGCCAGTTTTACGCCAGCAGGTACTCTAAAAAGGTATCCTTGGGGGAGTGCCTTTTTGATGCATGGTTCAAATTTATGCCTATGCTTTTCCCCCAATCCCACTTGTTCCCAGTCTTCTCATGAAAATGTAAAGGGAACCATGCCAGGGAGAGGATGTAGCCTTACGGCTAGAGCGGTCGACCTCGAAGCTGAGGAACCGGGTTCCAGTCTCGGCCGGGACGCTCAACATCCTGTGATTCTGGGCAAATCACTTAATCTCCCCGCGCCTAACAAAAATGAATGTCTCCGTCTGTAACGCAACTGGTGCTCATGTAAAGCTCTCAGATACCCGATATCTTCGGGTAGAGTTCGCACTATATAAAACTCTAAAAAAAAAAGAATTAAAAAAAAACTCATTGCTCCACGATGGCCCAGACAACACTGGTTTACGAAGCTCCTCATGTTGTTGGAGGACAACCACATTAAACTGAAGGCCCAAGCTGACTTGTTGTCGATGAACATTCAGCAGGTCCTTCATCCAGACCGGGTTTCTCTGCATTTATCAGCCTGGCTCCTGAGCACCAGGAGCTCCAGCACCTAGCTATTCAAGAGGATTGTAAGAGTATCCTTGCAAAGGCCTGAGCTGACTCTACCAACAAAACATATCACCCCAAATGGAAAAAAAAATTCTATGGTGCGAGAAGTCTAATGTACAGCCTATCACATCGCCTCTAGAACAGGGGTTTCCATACTTGCTATATCTAGCCAAATCCAGTCTGGCTTATTCTTCTGTTAAAGTGCATTTAGCTGCTATTTCAAGGTACAGGCGAACCTTGGAATCTCCTTCCTTGTGGTCTCGCAGATGAATCGTATTATTTCTTAAAGGACTATTCAGAGCATATCCTCCAATAAAGTCACAGCCTCCCGTATGGCAGCTTGATACTGTACTATCCCAACTGATCAAAAGTCCATTTAAACCTATCCATAGGGCTGAACTAAAGTTCCTTACTTGGAAGGTGGCGTTGCTGCTAGCTCTTACTTCCGCTACAAGAGTAAGCGAACTCCAAGTGTTCACTATTAAAGAACTTTTTTACAACTCAAGATGGCATGTTAAATCTTCGGACTAATCACAAAGTCATACCGAAGGTTCCCACCGATTTTTCATCTCAATCAACCATGCTAAAGACTTTCTTTAGCAGTCCTCACACAAGCGGAAACAGCTTTTCATACTCTTAATATCAGAGGACCTTAGTTTTACTTGCATCTCACAAAGCATATTCGTACTACAGATCAACTTTTTGTGGCATACGGAAACAATAACAAAGGTGGACCAGTTTCCAAGCCCACCATAGCAAGGTGGATTTCAACAGCCATACAGTTCTGTCATTCTAAGGTAGGCTGGCCTTTAAGACAAAAAACTAAAGCACACTCTACAAGAGCAGTCTCTACAATGGCAGCTTTATTTGCTGGGGTGCCCATCGAAAGTATATGCCGTGCTGCAACCTGGAAGAGCAGGCACACTTTCACCCAGCATTACTATCTGGATGCGACACAGAGCGCTGATACAGTTGTGGGTCAAGTGGTACTTCGGCATCTCTTCCAATAATGTGAGCCTGTTACCATACAATGTATAATGTTGTACCCACCATCTGCTGTTATATTTATGTATTATTTTATTGAAGATGTATTGCACTGCTAACTATTCAGATTCAAGCATATGAATCTGTGTAAGATACCCCAATACTGGAGAAAGAACTTGTTACCTACCTGTAACTCCCGTCCCCAGTATTGGTATCTTTCATAGATTCACGTGACCCACCCTCCTCCCCTTAGAGGCTCTCCTTCTTGGCAAGTGGGGACTATCCCACCAGTGCTTGGAAAATCTGAGGGAAGATGCCTCTTTAGGGAGTGTTCGAAGGGTGCTGTCGCCTGATTGGTCATTGTTTAACTTTGGTCCTTTTTTTAAAAAAGACATAGGCTATTACGCTGAACCTTTCATTACCTTTACAGCCTATTATACTAATACATACTGCTTTACTATGGTACCGTGGGACTCCCACTTAGGCGGGGAATGATTCAAGCATGTGAATCTATGAAAGATACCAATACTGGAGAACGAGAGTTGCAGGTAAGTAACAAGTTCTTTACTGAATGATGCTCCTGTGAGACAACAAGGAAATCAATAGAAACCAAGCAAAACATGATTTAAATGACATATTATTTTTCTACTTGGTCAAAAAGTCTCCTTCAGCGGCTGTCCTTGGCTCACTGGCTTCTTACATAATTATAATGTAGAATGCGGGGCTACTTGTGAGACCTCTGGAGGACTAGAGAGAGTACTATTGGAACTTGGGTTCAGGAAACTAAATGCACAAATTGACACTTTCAGTTGCAACTTTGCAATCTTTTCTGTGGTGAATAATAAATAGGGAACATAATGAAGGGAATTTCCATTCCAGCAGATCCACTTCGATGAGCAACAGGATATAGATGATATAGGACCAAAATGGGCAGTAGTGTTGAATAAATATGTTGGAGCTAAGACCTGTCCACCTGTTTCCAACGATTTTTCAAGCACCGCGAACAGTGTACTATCAAAAGGTACTGTGAGGCCCAATGTCTGGAATTCCCTCATTGCTTGGACTCTTTCCATCTTAACAGTCCAACTGCTGGAAGTAGAGAAAGAGCAAATAGAGGCCGTATGCAGAATGACAAAAGGCCGTATGCAGAATGATAAAGAACACCATGAGAAATAATTCTCTTGGCCTAATCTTCCATCACGGTGAAAACCCTCACATATATGATTTTGCACCATCCTAAAATGCAAAATGCCAAGGCATCCAGATACAAGGAAGCAAGGCAAGTGTACTTTTTATGAACGGATCCAGCTCATTGCACCATGCTTTTTCACACCTCCCTGATCTTGAAGGTGGTTTTGCAGCGTGAATCTTTCTGGATTCACTATGCTGTGCCTTGTTAATGATGGCATACATCTGCTTATCTTCCCAGAACAGTCTCACGGACCGTTGATGTACAGATGTCACCTGCTATCTAGGTTACATAACCTAATCCTATGCCTCACTTATATTCATGCAGCATGCTGACCTGTCTGCTGGATTTTTCATGTAATCGTGCCACCAGCCTGTGAGAAAATTTCAGAAGAAGCCAAAAGACCTCCTCCCAGATCTTGAAACCTGTTCAGTGGGAAGAGATTTTACATGTGGTGTGAAGAGAAGTTTGTGTTCGTAGCATACACATGCTCTGGATACTCCTGTCATCTACTGTTGGGCTTAGATGTTTGCAACTTATTTTCTTTGAAGAAGGTTTGAGTTACAAGAATTGTTGGACCTCCTCCCTTGGTCCACATTTCACAAGGACAAGGCGCCACATCAAATTGTTTTCTTCCGCCTTTGGGCTCGGATGTTCGAGTGCCAGCTTTGGAACCAATGCATTCTTCGCTGGATTCATCAGGGCCAGTCTTTGAGTTCTCCATCTTACCAACTTTAAAAACAATTGCAACTCTGCCTATGCCGGGTGAAAGGATTTTCATTGATGCCCCAGCGCCTTCTTTTGAGACTCCACGCCAACAGCTCTTCGATGTACTACAATTAATACTCCCACCTACAGGCATCAACTGGGTTTCAACACTTAAAGGCCATATTCCAGAGAATGACTATTGGGGGGGTGGGGGGAGGGGGAGGAGAATGTTTGGGCATGGACTTCCTTCCAATTTTGCCCTAAGTGCAATGCCAAGAACCGCTGGTCCGACCATCATGGCATATACAACCTCTGTTGCTGTAGCATGATGAGGTCGTGTGTGATGCTTGCCGATGCTCTCGCTGCAAGAAAACCCTCCAGCACCGATGAGAGAGGTGTTGAGCGCATCACAGGATGCAGCAAGCCTCCCCTGAAATCCCAAACATCTTCGGTCCAGAAGACCTATTCGGGCCAGAGGAGGAGGAGTTAAGGTTGTCTGGTCTACTCAGCCAGGCAGAGCGGGCGATAGCCCAGAGATGGTGGCCTCTAAAGGCCCTGACATCGTATCAGGATGTACACCCATGTACCCAGCCCCAAAGCACCCAGGGCTAAAAACCAGGTCCACAACTCTGGCCCCAGTCTGGTCACAGATGCAGCAAGGTCAGTCTTCCTGATTGATGCCGAGATGTAATACCACAGATCTATCCAGCTGCAGAGGTTCCTGACAGGAGGCATGATAAGATTTTCATTCACCCCTCCGTAGGGAATATTTTTGCCAAATGTCCTGCTCCATATCCAACACATACACACACCCACATCCCTAAGAAGCAGAAGATAACCTACAAGGAAGAAGAGTCACTTTCAGCCTTATACATCTCTAGGGCCCAAAAGGGTCAGGGACACTTCTGTATGCCCACCACCTCCTATCTGCTTCTAGGTGTTCCCTATCGCCACAGTCTCCACATCCTCACACACCTCTACAGCCTCACTCTCCACATTCACCTCCTGATTCTCTCCATTTAGATCCTGGCAGTCTTTATTACCCTCAGCACTCGTACGTTTAGCCATTAGTGCCCATTGTAGGTGATGACCCTTGGGTGGACTGTAACCTGGATCCCACTGATAACCTGACCGTGGCCCATTCACCACCAAACCCTTTCCACTGGATAACACCACCGCTGCTCATGCAGTAATTCAGAGGGCTGCCCACCATCACAAGTTCAAAATGCAAGTAGTCCATGACGAGGATGATTTCCTTGTAGAGACTTTCTCAAAGACTGAGAAATCAGTGCAGTGCTGCCCTATGCTCCAGGGTATGCTAAATTCTGAAATCACCACCAGACTGTGGTTCTACGCACAGCATGGAAACGTGTTTCAGCACAGCCAACAGGCGATGCCTCTCCACTGGGCAAAGACCTAGAGGATAAATGCTGCTGCCAAACAAGTGGCGTTTGCAGCTGCTAGACATGGGTGCATTGTAAATTCTGTTGGCCTGCTTTCCCGCTATCACAGGCATTACTGGGAGGAAATGGAAGACCTCATCAAACACCAACCTGAGGCACACAGGAAGAGAGAAGAGTAGCTGGTGATTAAAGGCAACATCATATCCATTGCGAACATCAGCTGCCCCTGAGATGCTTTAGATACTGCCTCCAGAGACGTTAACTCCAGCATCCTTTACGCCTGGCTCTGCATCTCTTGCTCTTGACCAGAGGTGCAACAGTACCTTCTCAATGTGCCATTTTATTGGGCAAATTTCTTCGGTCCTTAACTCAATGAGATGGTAAAAAAAAAAAAAATCGGGGCACAGACATTGACAAATCCATGGGTGCTCTTCAGTCGTCCACACAAAGTTCCACCTTTTGCAAAAATCAACCTTGAGGTGAAACCAAGGGGGTTGAATCGACCCAAGGGCAGGCTACCAAAATCAGTCCTTTCAAGATGTGCAGCCCTCCTAAATATTCTCATAGATGGCTATAGAGGTAATGGGTGAGGCAGTGACCAAGGTGGTGCTAACCGAGGCGCCTCAGCGTCTGGATATACCCTGGTTCTCTGTTCACCTAGTGGGAGGCAATTACCTCTGACAGATGGGTGCTCTCAGTATTAATGGACAGCTACTGCTTACAGTTCCACACCATGCGATCAAACATTCTACCTCAAGCCATGTGCTCAGCCCAGACCATCTCGGCTGCTTAAGGAAGAGTGGCAGGCACTCCAGCCAAAGGAACCATTGAGCTGATGCCCCTACAACAGCATGGCAAAAAGAGTGTGCTTCCTCTACTTCTAAATACCCAAGAAGAATGGATCTCTCTCACCAATCCTCGACCTTCGGCAGCTCACTCACAACACATGCTGTGTGAGTATTGTCTCAACAACCCAGGAGCACATAATCCCACTGCTACATCAAGGGGACTTTATGGCGGCACTGGACTTAAAAACAAGTGCAGCACCCATTGTGCTGCATTTCCAATCGCACAGCTTGAATCAAATGCTTACAGACTTCTCATATTCCAAATTCCATGTTTATTCCATGATTTCCATAATTGACCAAACTTTTCTTTACTATTCACGATAAGGCTATCCATAGTCCCAATTTTTTAAATGAAGCAGTTATGCCAATCCAGGCCTTTTACCGCATCACGTGGGTCACTCAATTCATGTTTAGCAGCTATAGTGATCAAGATGTCCCAATGCATTTCGGGCCTTTTATCGCCCTTCGTCAGGGGAGCTGTTGAGATTTAAAACCAAAATGAAACCTCTATTAGTCTTCCATATGGGAGCGCTACAATGTTTTTACACAAATACATACAATGATAAAATCATATTTCAATTTAATCGGTATTATAAAAATAACTAAGCTCTTTTAGACTAAGCGATTAACAAAATACCCTAAACAACACTACATCAGTGCATGCATTGTCCTGCAACCTTGTCAAGTGTTCACTGAATGTGGTAACCTCCCCCACATCCGTCCTCGATGTCATACCTGCCATTATGACCGCGTTACTAAGTAAATCCTCAACCACCGTATATTCACTGCACCTACTTTTCCCCTATATGTATCTGTACCCCCACTGGACTTAGAGACACCTATTTCCACATCCCTGTTCATCCTACCTGGTACTTCTGCTTTGCGGTTGTTGGACAACACTACCTTTTCACCGTCCTGCCATTTGGGGTCACTAAGTCTCCAAGGGTGTTCACAAAGTGTATATTGTTAGAGGACGCGCATCTGCACTGAAATGACAATTGCGTCTTTCCATATCTAGACGACTGGCTGATCAGGAGTGGTAGCACACAATGCGTAGCACACACTCAAAACAGCAGTGTCCATACTCCAAGTTAGGATACACCATCAGCACCAAAAAGTCCCACCTCTGCAGATCCAGCCCTTCTAGGGTCCTTCCTAAACACTCATTGGGAAAGCCTATCCCAATAAAGAGAGACTGATGGCATTTTCAAAGCTGCTGCCTCTTTTTCAGCCAGCACGTCCTCTTACTGTAACAAGCATTGGCATAGCCAATGGGTCTGCCTTGGGACCTTATAAGTTTTTAACCATGCAACACTTGATGTTGTTGCACCAAGGATATTGTGCTGGATAACTAAACACTTATAAGGTCCCAAAGGCGAGACTTATTGGCTATGCCAATGCTTGTTTAATTGGCACCGCTGTGTTCCTCACTTTGAGCGCCGAAGGAACCGTATAAAATACAAGAACGGCACTATAAAACTCGAGAATAAACAAAGCACGTTGTGTTGAAGAGAAATGTGATCGTGTCGTGACTTAGGAAAAGAGCCACCTCCAGATACAACAAACGTGCAAGAGTAGCTACTATGCATACAGCACTTTGTTTGTAATTGTATTTATGTAGCACTTACTACCCATGACGAGGCATTGAAGTGTGAGCAGCATGCTTTATATATAGCTCTAATCAAAGTGTAACTAAAAATAACAGAGTAGCTGTAAAAGAGGAATTTAACTCACAAGCTTTCAGGCCTCTACCTTAGAGAAGGACCTGTATTTAAGTTACCTTCGCTGAGCTCTGAACCAACGATGGGGAGGGGGATGCAGACTCCACGGCGGACCAAGGCGCCTCCAGTAACAGCTCTGCAGCTTCAAGGACCCCAGCCTCTTGATACCCAACAGAAGCTGCGGTGGGACAGACAGCGCAAGAGAAAAAGACGACAAGGAATGAGACTGCACAGGGCGGTGGAGGAGATGGGCTGCTGGAGACGGAGTTCAGTAGTTTTAATCAAAAGAAAGAGGGGAACACTGCATGTAGATCAGACAGATAGCTGTCGACATGAAGATTCCGGTGGAATCGAAAAACTACATAATGATCAAGAATCCTAACACAAATTATAAGTGGAGCGCATAAAATGTATGCTATGAATGACGTCTTCAAGAGTTACAGTAATCCGAAAAGCCCAGGAGTTTCAATCATAACTACCTGTAATTGTGCATATTGAAAATCAAAAACCTAAAATTAGCTGCAGTAGTGTGTTTGAGCACTTAAAGTTCCTCGAGACACAGAGGAGGTTAAGACACTATGTCCCTAGTGCTAACATTTGATTTAGCATATTGCCATTAACGTTTGAAAACAAATGTGGGCAGGGGAGCCGCAGTGATGCGCGAGGCAGCTGGGATCCGATGAGAGACGCAGCTAGGAGGGTGAAAAGCATGAACCCGCTCCTGGCTGGTAAGAGCTGCGGTGAAGAAAATAAGCATCGGCCGTGCGAGACGCGCTCTGTGGTGGGGGAGGAGCGGGAGAGCAAGTGACGCGCGGTCGTGAAGTGACACGGCCGCGCGGCCCGAGAGCGCTCTGTGGTGGGGGAGAGGGAGGAGCAAGTGACATCAAAGGCAGATGGCCTGGAGCATGCGAGGAAAGCGCGTTACTGTGCGCGTTCTCGCATGCTCTAGGCCAGCCAAAAGTTGTGGTCGCATTTCTGAAGCCCACACTACAAAATGTCTCGCCCAGAGCCAGCGCTGAAGCGCTGGCTTTCAGGCGAGACCTAAAAATGGTAATGAAATTATTGGGGATGATGGCCTCTTACTTTTCCATAGTGCTGCACACAAGGCTGGACATACCCCACTTAAAGAGTGCCTCCCGGGGCAATGGTCATACATGCAGGGTCAATGGAAGGATCTAGTGTTGGTTAAGTCCAAAACTCTACATGCTTCCTTATGATGGAAAAGCAACAGTGTGCTGTTTGGCAGGCCTTTCCTCCACCCTCTTCTGCAGGTGACCATTGCCTCAGATTGCTCATTCACTGGGTTCAGTGCACCTAGACCCCACAATACCAAGGGCATCACATCAACTAACTGGCTATCTTGACCATCTGTCTCGCCCTGACTGGTTTCCTCAAGCTGGGATAAAACAGTCCTTTGAAAGACAGGCAACATCATGGCCATGTACTACATCCAGAACTTACTGCGCCAGCACAGAAGATTTGACAATGGGCAATTCACAACAACATGCATCTGTTAGTGGAGCACTCGCCAGCGGCGGACAATGCTTTTGCTTTTCTGTTAAGCAGGACACATGAAGTCCTCAAATGAGAACTGAACTCACAAGTTCTATTCAGGCACTTCCGTCAGTGGGGGACCCTGACCATCAACCTGTTTGCCACCCCTGAAAATTAAAATGCCGAAGCTTTGCTTCCAGGTACCCACACCTGTAGTCCATGGCCAATGCACTATGGATGAACTGGTCCAGGATATTTGCTTACTCTTTTACTCAGCTTCCAGTCATTCCATGCTAGTTAAATGAGACGGGTATCTATGACCCTTATTCTAGTGGCGCCAACCAGGGCCAGGCAACCTTGGTACTTCATGCTCCTGTGATTGTCGCTCATACCGCGCAAGAATCTGGGGCTGAAAGTTCTCGAGCCAGTCTGCAGCAGGTCAAAGAAGGTGGCCGAGATGCAGAGAGTACATTATTAGGTAATGCCCGTACACTACTGACTGTTTGGGTAGGGTAGTTAGTATCAGCATGGTACCATGCATGCATCAGATCAATGGGCTTCTCCAGTCATGTCCAAGCATCACTTATGCACTTGACATTCGATGGCAGCCGGCTCTTCTGAGACGAGACAGACTTACCCTGGAGTGCTTTAACGAGAGTAAGGCTACAGCGCCCTCACTTGGCCTTTCCATGCCCTTGCAGCATTTTTCCCAACAATATACCCCTTTTTGGGACTTCAGAAGAGGCATCCGGTAAAGGATATGTTGAACCTTCCTCAACAACAGGAAACCTCCCAACCCTTTTGTGTTACAGTTTGGGCATTGGGCTGACAGCATACAGGCCCTCAGGGACAACGCACTACCATGTTCCTCTTAACCTTCCCCCTCCCTGCTGCTTCAGAAACCCCTTTAGATTGTCCTCAGCACATTGTCACCTGGTTGGAGACAGGATAAATTATTTCCTCGACGTGTGGCAAAGCATCACATTGGACAGGTGGATGCTTTAAATTATTCAGGGTGATTACGCCTTACCCTTCCTAACCCCCCAAACATGCCACCTACACCACAGTGGCTTCTGAATGACCATTTGTCTCTGTTGGACAAGGAAGCCATAGAAAGGGTGCCGAAATCTGGACTGGTTGCTATTCCAGTTACTTTCTGGTGCCAAAGATGGATGAAGGACTTAGTCCTTCTTCATATAACAAGTTAAAGATGCTCCCTCTCGCACAAGTTTTTTATGCCATGGACACCGGCGACTGGAAGGTGCCAGATTTGCAGGACGCCTGTTTTCACATCCCCATCATGCAGTCCCACAGGCATTTGTTGCGGTTTCAAGTACACCATGATCAGTTTGTTTTTGACGCTACCCTTTGGCCTCACCAGCACCCACTGTATTCAGAAAGGTGATGGTGGTGGTCGCTGCACATCTTTGGAGGTTGGGAATACCAGTCTTCCCATACCTTGACAACTTGTTTCTGAAAGCAGGCTTGCCTCAGTCACTCATGATCCATCTCCAGATGACTACCAATCTGCTAAAATCCGTGGGTTTCTCCATCAGTGTATTAAAGTCACACCAGACTCCTTTACAGAAGCTTCAGTTCATTGGGGCCATCGTAGATACCTTGCTTTTTCAACCTTTCCCTCCACCTCAACGAGTGCAGGACTTTAAGCTATGATCTCGATGTTTAAACCTTTCACCTGGGTCTCTGTGAGAGCTGCTTTAAGACTTCTTGGCCTCTTCACCTCCTGTAAACCTGGTGGTGGACCACGCCAAGTGGCAATTGCGCTGCGCAATGGGATCTGAAATCTCAGTTGGCTCAGCATCAGGAACACCTGTCGGATTCCGTCCGGGTGTCTGAGGAGACTACAAAATGACCTGCAGTGGTGGTTGCTGGGCTGCTATTGGACCAATGACCGCCCCCCTCCCTACCCCATCCAGAGCTAGTGGTTGTGATGGATACATCGTTGCTGGGTTGGGTAGGTCACTTGGGAGAGATGGAGTTTAGAGGTCTCTGGCAGAAACTAGTCTCCATATCAATCTGTTGGAGTTGCAGGTGATTAGTTTGGCATTTAGCATCAAGGGGGAACGGGTGCTAGTTCTCACAGACCACACCATGGTCATATGGTACTGCAACAAGCAGGATGGAGTGTGGTCATGGGTCCTGTGCCTGGAGGTTCTATGCATCTAAAACTGGCTGAGTTGTCGGGGCATTTCCTGATCGTTAACACGTCCAAGGTCTCTAAACGACATGACGGACAAACTCGGCCAACTTTGCCTAGTGGATCATAAACCGCAGCTTCGTTCAAAGGTGGTGCAAGGCATCTTCGGAAAATGTGGAGAACCCTGACTTTGTTTTGCCGCTGCGAGAATGTGCGGTACCCAAGATTTTGCGCGTTGAACTTCCCAAGGCGTTTCTCCCTCGGAGATGCCTTTCATCTGGAATGGCACTGGGGACTCCTGCACGCCTATACCTCACCTACCCAGAGTTGTGAAGATCAGAACTGCGGTCTGGTCATCTTCATGGCTCCGGTTTGGGCAGGAGAGTGTGGAAGCCAGAACGTCTGGTGGATACGCTCATCTAACTGAAGATTCCTCACCAACCCTCCCTTCCCCCCCTTCGGTTGTACTGGTTTCTTTTCAACACCTTAAAAGGATTTCATTTAGAGATCTGCACACTGTCGGTCCTGATGAATAAGGGCCCTATCTCTGAAGGCACAGAGCTAATAATTTCATATCCCAATAACAGAAACATAGAAAATTCTCTTGAGTTTCACCACAGGAAAAGGATATTGCCAGTACAGTGTTCTACACTAACAGGTTTTTCGAAATACATGGCATTGGAGCTACTTTCCTATGCAAGAGAAGCTGTACATTTACCCATATCTCTATGATTGGCTCATAAAGCAGTTCACTGGCGATAGATCCTTGAGCTAAAGACTTCACCGTGCATTTCCTTCACTGCCTCTGTCTTCATGTCAGCAATCAGAAGTCGAATGCAAACCCAGTTTAGATTCTCAACTATCTAGGGGCAGCCTTAAACACAATTATTTAAACAAACAAGACGCATCCAGGTCCAGAATTTTATCTCTGGAAGCTCTAGCAGTATGGCATTGGCTTCTTGCAAGACAGTTGTCCATTCAGGGAGTACACATCTCAGATCTTCAGAATTGGCAAGCAGATATGCTGATCAGATATTACAGCAAAATAATAGCTAAACAACGAGGTCTTGCAAGATATTTTCAGAGAATGGGATTGTCCTCAAATAGATCATTTTGCTAACAACCTACATGCAAAATGCCCAAACCTTGTGCCATCAGTGTGGGAACCAGAGTAATTTGGTATTGCCCTTTTGAGGAATTGGTCCAGCAAATTTCTGTACTGTTTTCTGCCGTTACCCAAGATTAAAACAGTATCATGAAGGTGAAGCACCCCATTTCAAAAATAATTCTCATCTCCCCGGAGTGGCCGAGGCAGTGGTGGTTCCCAGAACTCCTCTGTCTATAAAACCATACAAGCAACTACCGTGCAGTCCAAATCTTTTTTCGAAGATGCAGGGGAGAGTATACCACTCCAAAGTAGTCTCTGAATTTGGCTGCATGGCTCTTGAGATCGTACAATGCGGTCATTCAAACCTTTCTTAAGAATACATGCTTATACTTAAAGAAGCCAAACACTCTTCCACAAGAGCATCCTATAATTTCAAATGAAGATTTATAATACCTTGCTTGCAAAACATACTCAATCATTTCTTATTTGCTGCACTTGTCAAATTCAACGAGACCAATGCTTTGGACATAAGGTGTGTATGGGGAAAGGTCCAAGGCAGCACCGGCAGGTCACCTCCAGCGGCACTAGGGCGGCCGGGTGCAGTCGTGCAGTACAGCGTCTGGTGGCCAATGTTAGTCTATGGGGATCGGTCTTTGTGAAAAGAGGCTGCAGGTTTTGACTGGGAGGCCAGTCGAGTTAAACCAAGCAAAGGGCTCAAGTCTTGCGATGCATGGGACGTGGGGAGACCGGTGGTCCTCTTCTCCTCAGGCCAGGTGCAGAGGGTCTTTGAGCTGTTGGAGTTCTTCGTCCGGAAGCACTTGCTGTTGAGGGAGCCTGCAAACAGAGGCTGCAGGCGATATCTGAGAGTTCACGAGGAGTGAACCCAAAGCAGACTGTCTCTTGAGGGCTTGGGAACTACGCTGACACTGTTGGCCCACTTCGACTCAGGCAGGGGGGCTCTGGTGCAGTGGTACTTGGCAGCGCTGGGTTTTGGCGGTTCCGGAGTCCTCGCGGTTCTTCTTAGGGTGCCTGCAGGAGAGCAGCTCCGCTGCTCCACTGGAGTGCTTGAGTCTTTATTGAAGACAGGCAGTTCTCCCTGGCTTAGTTTGCACGACAGCTAGCAGGACGAGACGTCTTTGGCACAATTTGACGGGGAACACCAGACAGGCTGGCAGGGCTGGTGCCAAGTCGGTTGCTTTTCTTCAGTCTTTGCTTTTGCGGCTCTTCAGTGCCCTTCTTCGTAGGTCATTAGGATCTGATTTTCTGGTGCCAGGGTCTGCCCTACTGACTGCAAGATCTGTCAGACCTTCTCCACCAAGACCTTACGGGACCGTGAGGGACGTCTTCTCACTTGGCTTCAAAAACTTAAGTCACGTAAAGATCCTGTTTCCAGTGACAGTGATGACGCCGCATCTGCTACGTCATCGAGAAGATCACAGAAAAGGGGTAGGTCTTCACCTTCTACTTCTTCAGAACCCCCTTCAAAAGCCTTACAAAAGACCTCTGATCGGTCTGACAGGCGTAGTCCCATCAAATCTCCTCACCGTGGTGTAAAGGAGAGGGAAGGACTTGTTTCTGAAGTAGCACCTGCAAAGAAGACAAGCCATGTACCTTCGGCTTCTTCTCCTTCTGAGAAGGCTAAAACTTTCAAAAAACCAGCTTCTGTCCCACCTGAGGGAAGAGCTGACAGAAAAGTTCGCTCGTCGACGACGACGACAACATCTACTCCGTTGACGACGACTTCAAAAACTGTACCGGCGTCTACTTTGGCTCCGTCGACGGGCTCGTCGACGAGAGTTTCCTCGTCTCCACCGGCTTCGTCGACGACTGCTTCGACGACGACGCCATGTACACAGGTACCTTTCATTTTGTCGTCGTCTACTCTGACGACGTCCACGTCGACTAGGATGACGACGATGATGGTGACGACGACGACGTCAGCTTCCAGCTTGATCATGACGACTGTCTCGACGACGGTCCCGTCGACGGTGGCCCTCTCCCCGTCGACGGTTCAAACATCGTCGGCGGCGGCTCCGTCGACGACCTCGTCGACGATACAAAATGTGGCAATTTCTATACGGAGACGTCGCATTACTCCAGAAATGACTTCTCCCAGGAAAGTGACACCCCTGCCTCCTGCTCTACTGTTAGAAGAGGAGGTTTCTGAGGACGAGGACGGACCTTATGGTGATGCAGATAGCCCATCTCAACTGCATGTTGAATATCAAGACTCTGATGAGTATTACATGGAGCAGCAACATTATGAGCCACAATTGAGGTCTCAGGAGCAATATCAACAGGATATGGTCTGTTTGCCATCTGCCCTCATTACGGACTTGCAGTTCATGCTTTCTGATTACAGAAAGAGATTTCCTACACAGTCCTCTGTCCAACAAACAGTGCAAGTGCCTCCAACTCCACTTGCTCTTCCGGTTACACCTCATCCTCCGCCTCAAATTTCATTGCCGGAGTTACCGGAACCACAGCAGGATGTGGTTACTGTCCAGGACGATACATCAATCAATCAATCAATCAATCAATCAATCAATCATGTCACTTATAAAGCGCACTACATACCCGCGAGGGTCTCAAGGCGCTTGGGGAAGAGAGGGGTGGTGCTGCTACTGATCGAAGAGCCAGGTCTTGAGGAGTCTTCTGAAGGCCAGTAGGTCTTGGGTCTGTCGGAGGTTGGTGGGGAGGGTGTTCCAGGTCTTGGCGGCGAGGTGGGAGAAGGATCTGCCGCCGGCGGTCGTTTTCCGGATGCGGGGGACTGTGGCGAGGGCGAGGCTGGTCGAGCGGAGTTGGCGGGTGGGGGTGTAGAAGCTGAGTCGTCTGTTGAGGTAGGCTGGTCCGGAGTTGTGGAGTGCTTTGTGTGCGTGGGTGAGGAGCTTGAAGGTTATCCTCTTGTTGACAGGGAGCCAGTGCAGGTCTCTCAGGTGGGGTGTGATGTGGCTGCGTCGGGGGATGTCGAGATAAGACGTGCAGAGGCGTTCTGGATGCGTTGCAGCCGTCTCCAGGAGCTTAGCCGTCGTTCCTGCGTAGAGGGCGTTTCCGTAGTCCAGCCTGCTGGTGACGAGGGCCTGGGTGACTGTTTTTCTTGTTTCGGTGGGGATCCACTTGAAGATCCTGCGGAGCATTCGGAGAATGTTGAAGCAGGATGAGGAAACTGGCGTTGACCTGCTTAGTCATGGAGAGGGTGGGGTCGAGGATGACCCCTAGGTTGCGTACGTGGTCGGTGGGTGGCGGGGCTGTTCCCAGTGATGTTGGCCACCAGGAGTCGTCCCAGGCTGAAGGGTTGGAACCAAGGATGAGGACCTCCGTCTTGTCCGAGTTCAGCTTCAGGCGGCTGGTCCTCATCCATTCGGCGACGGCCTTCATTCCTTCGTGGAGGTGGGCTTTGGCGGTGTGAGGGTCTTTGGTGAGGAGAGGATCAGCTGGATGTCGTCGGCGTAGGAGATGATGTTGAGGTTGTGCTGTCGGGCGACGTGGGCGCGGGGTGCCATGTAGATGGTGAACCAGCGTCGGGCTGAGGGAGGAGCCTGGGGTACGCCGCAGATTATCTTGGTGGCCTTGGATCGGAAGGGCGAGGCGGACGCTTTGTGTTCTGCCGGAAAGGAAGGATGTGGTCCAGTCCAGGGCCTTCTCTTGGATCCCGGCGCCGTGAAGGCGTGTTCGTAGGTGTGGTGGCAGACCGTGTCAAGGCGGCTGATAGGTCCAGGAGGATGAGGGCTGCTGTTTCTCCGTTGTCTAGCAGGGTCCTGATGTCATCGGTGGCGGCGATGAGGGCGGTTTCGGTGCTGTGGTTGCTGCGGAAGCCGGACTGGGAAGGGTCCAGGATGTTGTTCTCCTCGAGGTAGCGGGTCAGTTGTTTGTTGACGATTTTCTCGGTGACCTTCGCGGGGAACGGGAGCAGAGAGATGGGTCGGAAGTTCTTGAGGTCCTTGGGGTCTGCCTTGGGTTTCTTGAGTAAGGCGGTGATCTCGGCGTGCTTCCAGCTTTCCGGGAAGGTTGCTGTCTCGAAGGAGATGTTGATTATTTTTCGGAGATGGGGCGCGATCAGATGATGAACAAGGGACACCGACGATCCCGGACCCTGACAGGGAATGGGACGATTACATCATTCCGGATCCTGCCTCTCCCGTTCCAGAACCGGCGGATTCCCCTCCTGCTGATATTGGGGGCTTTCATAACCTAAGGGAGAGAGCTTCTAGGCGTTTCGATCTGCCCATTGCATCTGTGCAGTCGGAATGTTTTCTATATGACTTTAAAGAACCATACAGGAAGTCAGTACGCTCTATCCTATCGTGGGTCACGTCTGGGATGAGGGACTAAAGGTTATGAAGTCACCGGCCACAGTCATGCCTGTGCTTCCTCGTCTGGAAAAAAAGTACAAGGCTCCTGAAAATAGCCCCACTTGTCTGGTCAGTCAGCCGAAACCAGATTCCATGATTTCTCAAGCGGCCCAGAGAAAGTCTAAAATCCGGTGGCCCCTCTTACCACACCACCTGATAAAGAGGGAAGGCGGTTGGATAATGCTGGGAAGAGGTTCTCTTCCATGTCGAGCCTCCTGGTTAGAGCAGCCAATGCCTTGGTAATTCTTGGAAGGTACGATCGCCAGATGTGGTGCGATCTGTCTCCTTATCTAGACCAGCTGCCGGACGAAGCTAAAGCTGAAGCTAAAAGATCCTCCAGGAGGGAGCGAGAACATCTTCAGAAATAATTGACTGCGCAATGGATATTGCCACCACAGCCTTCCGTTCCCTAGCAGGAGCAGCAGTTCTTCGACGCCAAGGCTGGCTTCGTGCCACTTGGTTCCGGCCGGAAGTCCAGAACAAGATCCTGGACCTTCCCTTTGACGGCGAGGCGCACTTTGGGAAGCACATTGATGATGCGCTGCAAGATATAAAGAAAGACACGGAAACTGCAAAGTCCCTGGGACTCTACAATATCGCAAGGTCCCTTTCCGTAGAGCGAGAGGAGAGGATTTTCCTCATACAGAGGCGGATATCAGCAGCAGCGCTATTCCTCTTACTCTCAGCCTTCTCAATCATACAGGCCGCTATATTCTCAACGACAGGGCCAGTCATCTTCTTCTCTCGTTTCTCTTCTAGAGGACGGCAAGGGCACCAGGGGAGAGATTCCTCTAAGCGCCAATAGCGGCTTCCTGGCTCTTCCTATTGTTCCTTTGTCCCTGTAACACCAGTGGGGCGAGGATTTCCCAACACTTCCACAACTGGCAACTTATAACATCAGATCGATGGGTTCTCAATATTGTCTTGTCAGGCCATACTCTGGAATTTCAACATCAACCACCATCCAAAGCCCCTCGCGCCACCGAATCCAAGCATCTACACCTTCTACGTCTAGAAGCACACCAACTACTTCTCAAGGGAGCAATAGAACCGGTCCTCTATCCCAACTGGGAAAAGGATTCTATTCCCGGTTCTTTCTTTGTTCAAAAGACCGTAGAAAAATGGCGCCCAATTTTAGACCTGAGGGAGCTAAACACCTATCTCATAAAGCTCTCTTTTCGGATGGTCTCCTTACAGGACATTTTACGGCTCCTCAATCCAGGAGATTACATGGCCACCCTGGACCTCGAGGACGCATACTTTCATGTCCCCATCCACCCTGCCCACAGGAAGTTTTTACGCTTTACAGTAGCCAAGAGCCACTTTCAATTCAAGGTCCTGCCTTTCGGACTCAGATCCGCTCCGCGGATTTTCACGAAGGTCCTAGCCCCGGTCGCAGCTTTTCTCAGGAAACAGAAGCTCCAAGTCTTCCCTTACCTGGACGACTGGTTGGTGAAAGCTCCGTCTCATCACGTGGCGGAAAAGGCTGTCAGAACATGCACACAGCTCTTCCATCATCTGGGGCTCCAGCTCAACACGGAAAAATCAGTCCTGTGCCCTTCCAAGTCGGCCAGGTTCTTGGGGGCCATTCTGGACACATCTTGCTGCAAGGCGTTCCCGTCAAAAGAAAGGCAAACAAAGCTGATGACCTCTGCTCGTCGGTGGCAAAGAAGAGGGTCACTTTCAGTTTGCCTCTACAAATCCCTTCTGGGGTCAATCTGCGTCCTGCATTCCCTTGGTTCCACATTGCAGGTTAAGAATGCGCCCCCTCCAAGAACTGGATTTGCAGTGGCGCCAGGCAGAAGGCTCTTCGAGGACAAGATCACAATAACTCAGCCTATGAAAGAGGCGGCAACGTGGTGGACGGTCAGAGACAATATTTCTCAGGGTCACCCCATCTCCTCTAATAATAACAACAGACGCCTCACTAGAAGGCTGGGGAGCAGTCTTACAAGACCTTCAGGTAAGCGGCCGTTGGCTGCCCCAACATCGCCTACTCCACATCAATCTGTTGGCACTCAGAGCGATTCGTCTAGCCTTGCAGGCCTTCCTTCCACGGATTCAACGGTCCACTGTCCTGGTCCGTACGGACAACACGACGGCCATGTATTACGTAAACAAGCAGGGGGAGGTACAAGGTCTCGTCGTCTAACGAAAGAAGCTCAGGAAATTTGGGAATGGGCAATCCAACAGGGGATATCGCTCTCGGCGGAACATCTTCCAGGTGCCCTCAACAAAACGGCGGACACGCTCAGTCGCCTGAAGTCAGTGAGCCACGAGTGGGAAATAGACCAAGACACATTGGAGGCAATTTTCAGTCTCTGGGGTACCCCTCCCATAGATCTCTTTGCCACGCCAGAGAACAAGAAATGCTGACTCTACGCAAGCAGGGATCACCATCCGGTATCATTGGGGAATGCGCTTTCGATGGCCTGGTCAAGTGCCTTTGTTTACGCCTTTCCTCCGATCCCACTAATTCCCCGACTTCAGGCGGAACCCCTGCAGAATGATTCTGGTGGCCCTGCCAGTTTTGGTTTACAGAGCTTCTCCTGCTCTCCCTGGATCATCCAGTTCATCTGCGCCCAATTCCTTCCCTGCTGACGATGTCCCAGGGCCAAGTGGTACATCCGGATCCGAGCTCTCTTCAGTTATCAGCGTGAGCTCTGAGCACCGAGATTTTCAGAATCTAAATATCTCGGCAGAGTGTAGAGAGGTGCTTGCTCAAGCTCGAGCACCTAGTACAAATAAGACATATTGCTTAAAATGGAAGCGTTTCTGCCTGTGGTGCCGGCAAGAGAAAATTCATCCTTACTCTACTGCTCCTCATCAGATTTTGCCTTACATTCTGGGTTTGGCTAAATCAGGTCTTGCTCATTCCTCTATCAAGGTACACCTTGCAGCCATTTCTAGATTCAGACGAACTTCTTCTGGTCCTTCCCTCTGGTCGGCAAGGATTGTAAAGCAATTTCTTAAAGGTCTTTTCAGAGTTTTCCCACCAGTTAGGCCTCCACCGCCTCTGTGGCAGCTTAACTTAGTCCTTACTCAACTCATGAGGCCGCCTTTTGAACCAATTCATAGGGCAGACCTTAAATTCCTCTCATGGAAAGTGGCCCTCCTTCTCGCCTTAACATCTGCCAGAAGGGTGGGTGAACTGCGCGCTCTCACTATTCAAGAACCGGTCGTACAGTTTAAAAGAGAGACTTTGATTCTAAGGACGAATCCCAAATTTATCCCGAAGGTGCCTTCAGACTTTCATTTGAATGAACCAGTGATTCTCAAATCCTTTTTTCCTTGACCCACGACTCCAGCGGAGAGGGCTTTGCACTCTCTGGACGTTCAAAGGTGTCTGAAATTTTATCTTCAACGTACCAAAGATTTCAGAAGGTCAACACAGCTCTTTGTCGCTTTCAGTGCCCCTCGCAAGGGTTTCCCTCTTTCAAAGCAGGGTATTGCTCGATGGATTGCCAGCGCGATCCAATACTGTCACCAAACGGCTGGTAAGCCCCTGGAGGGGCCGGTCCGGGCGCACTCTACGAGAGCCATGTCTTCTTCTGTTGCTCTCTTCGCCAGTGCCGATCAAGGATATTTGCAGAGCAGCGACATGGAGCAGTACCCATACCTTCACAAGGCATTACTGCTTGGACTCGTCCACGCGTGATGACGCTGCAGTGGTTCGGGCAGTCCTGAGGAACCTCTTTCAATAAGTGGTGAGCTTTCCCTTCTAACCCTCCTTCCTTTTATTGGTTATTTGCACATTTTGTATCTCTTGATGTTCACTTGCTATTCTATTGCCAATTCTCTATGGATAATTTGTATCTCTAATGAATGTGATGCATCTCGAAAGTTTTTATAACAATGTATTATGACACAAAATGTGCGTTCTGACTGCTAGCTATTCTGATAAAGCAATGGGAATCTATGAAAGTTCCAATACTGGAGTAAGAAAACAAGTTACTTACCTGTAACTTTGGTTCTCCAGTATTGGTAACTTTCATAGATTCCCATGCGCCCACCCTCCTCCCTGGGAAAGCTCAGCCTTCAGCATCTTCTGTTATACTGTTACACAACGACTCACGAAAATCTGAGGCTCTCTCAGGAAGGTTCTATGGGGTGAGGCTGTTCTGATTGGCTGTTAATTTTATTTGGTCTCTTTTACAAAAGAGGTGGATATGCTACAAAAGGAGATGAGGCCTAGGCCTTATTCTTTTTTTTTTTTTTTTTTTTTTTGTACCCATTTCTATGGTATTTTTTATTTACCGGGGATTCCCATCTCGACGACTGGGAATGATGCAAGCAATGGGAATCTATGAAAGTTACCAATACTGGAGAACCAAAGTTACAGGTAAGTAACTTGTTTTCTTACTAATGGAGATGATCTCCAGAATTGAGTGTTGCCTCTAGTTTATCCCTTTGCTAAAGGGGATAGTAAATCTACCCCAGAATTTTTTAAGGACTCCCACAAAATCCTGGGTAGTAACTTCCAGGATTAAAAAGAAATTCAAGCCTGCACCTTTCGATCCCTTCTATATAAGGTTCATGTCAGCCCTGACTCCCTGGTTGTCTCCACTGCTCAGAAAAGAGCAACAGCCCAGGCAACAGGCAATGCTCTTTCTCCTGATTAGGGAGTAGGTGCATTGATGTGGCTGGCAAGAGAGTAGTGGTTGGTGCCGCCACACACTGGTGCAGCGCCAATTCAATAGGTCTCCTGTCTCTATACGACATGGCCCAGTGGGAAGAGATGGAGGCCTTACTCAAACATCTCCCTCATCACTATTGAAAGAGGGAGAAGGGATACTGCTAAGGCTATGGGTACCCTTAAAGTTCCTTCAGCCAGGGGCTCCTTTCGGAGACATCAGAAAAGGGGAGAGTCCAAGCTACTGTCATCAAATCAATGCAGTCATACCAACACCAGCTGCAAACTTATCACCACTATGCACGGGCATCCTTCAGTGCAACCACACCAAGGACCATGGTAAAGGCACTCCCTGCAAGGGGGTCCCTGCATCCAAGCATTAACTTATCCCCACACCCTCCCAATCACCCTACACCTATAGGGGCGTATGCTCAAGGGATTTCTTCCCCAATGGGAGATAACCACATACCAGTGGGTTCTATCCATCATTAAGCAGGACTACTGCCTCAAGCTCATCTCAACCGCATCGAACATCCCACCTGCACTCACACACACTCAGTCCAGAACACCCTACCCTACTGCAAAATGATGTCCAGGTGCTTCTTCTCAAAAGGACCATAGAACCAGTGCCCCCTCATCCCCAGGGCAAAGGCCTCTACTGCCTGTACTTCCTCGTCCCTAGAAAGGACGGCTCCTCCAGGTCAGTCGTCTATTTCCTGTCCCTCAACAGATACACCTCTCTGAACATTTCCATATGGTCACCCTACAGAAGACCTGAAGAATGGTACTTTCACATCCCCATCCATCCGGCCCATGGGCGCTACCTACGCTTCATTTTAAGTGGTCAGCACTATCAGTTCAAAGTGTTGCCTTTGGAGTCACTATGGCGCCAAGAGTCTTCACCAGATGTCTAGCAGTGGTAGCCACCCACTTAAGAAATCAGGTGGGGGTGGACTTGCTTCTTCCCCTACGATTGGCTGGTCAAGAGTGGACAAGACTGTTTAGCCCACTCCCAAGCTGTCTCCATGCTCTAAAAATTGGGTTTTACATTCAATGCCACCAAGTCCTACCTCCAGCCACTTCAGGTTCAACCCTTCCTAGAGTCGGTTCTCAATTCAGTCTCGGGCAAAGCCTACCCAAGCGAGCAAAGGGTGTTGTTGTTACAGCAGATACTGCCTCTGTTTCAGCCACTACGTCCTCTTACAGTTTGAACATTGATGCGCCTCCTAGGTAGGATGGCCTCATGCTTAGCCATGGTCCCTCACGCGAGACCCCATATGCATCCGCTCCAAGATTGCCTCTTGGCACAGTGGTCACAAGCAGAGGGTCACTGCCAAGATATAGTGTTGATAAAGGCCAACACTCCAACGCGCTCTGCAGTGGTGGAACAGCAACAACCTGTTGTGGGACAGGCCTTCGCAGACCCAGTTCCGCAGGTGACCATCATTACAAACTTATCACTTAGGGTGAGGGCGCCTCAGAATGTCTTGACAGTCTAGGATCTGTGGCCATCTTATAAACAGGGTTTCCACTTCAACCATCTGGGACTTTTAGCCAAACACCAAGCCCTGAAAGCTTTTCTCCAAGGAATTTGGGGCATTGTGGTCCTGGAGCAGACCAAAAGCATGACTGTGTTACCTACAAAAGCAAGGCAGAACACACACTCCTCAATTGTCAGCACTAGCTCAGCAAAGTTGGCATTGGGTGATCCACCATCAAGTACATCTCCTTCCAGAGTACCTCCCGGAAGTGGACAAGGACTTTGCAGCACTGCTCAGCAGGACGCAGCAACAAGTCCACGAGTGGGAACTCTGCCCAAAAGTCCTACTCCCTTACTTTCGTCAGTGAAGGGCCCCAGACATCTACTTCTTCAGCACTCACGAAAACTCAAAATGCCCAAACTTCGCCTCCAGGTTTCCACACAACCAGTCCATGGGCAATGCTCTGTGGATGAACTGATATGGGGACTTTGCATATGATTTTCCTCCTCTTCCACTTCTATCATATGTGGTGAGGAAACTGCAGCAAACATCCTTCATCCTGATGGCTCCTATGTGGACCAGACAACCATGTTCTCAACCCTTCTAGAGATGGCCCGCACGAGAAGCTCCCCAACAGGCTGGTTCTTCTCACACAGATCCAAGGCAGAGTCAGACGCTCAGACCCCAGGCAGCTCAGCCAAATAATGTGATTCCTAAGGTCCTCAAGTTTGGGTGTCTCAACTTGCCTCAAGAGTGCATGGATATATTAAAAGAAGCCCGTAGGCTTACCACATGCACTTGCTATGCTGTTAGTGGAACGGTTTGTTTACTACTGTAACCCTCTTACACCCATGGTACAAGATATCGTTTGCTACCTCTTTCATTTGCAAAAGTCAGGGCTAGTTTACACCTCGATTCGGCTACACCTACCTGCTATCGATGCATACTTGCAGAACCGGGAACTTTCCTCGCTCTTTGAGATCACGGTTATTAAAGCTTTCATGGAGGGCCTTAAACGTGTCATCCCACATACCCTATTCTGGCAACTGAACATTGTCTCCACCAGACTCACGGGACCTCCTTTGAACTACTGCCTTCTTGTCGTTTGTATGTTCCCTCCTGGAAGGTCACCTTTTTAGTAGCCATAACGTTCCTTATGCGTATTAGTGATTGAAGGCCCTCACATTACAAGAGCCTTTTTCCAGTTCCATAATGATAGGATTACCCTTAGGACCAACCCCAAAATCCTACATAAGGTGGTCTTTCCTTTCCACCTTAACCAGACGATTGAGCCCCTAGTCTTTTTTTCCCCAGCCTGACTTGGTAGCCGAGAGCCCTTAAGTCACTTGACATAAAGCTTGCTCTCATGTATTACATAGATCGAACCAAGTCCTTCCATAAAACACAACAGCTTTTTGTTGCCCTTACACAGCCTCATAAGTCAGCCCATATCGAAGACTGGTATGGCCAGGTGGATTTTTAAATGTATCCAGACCCGTTACCTTAAAGCCAAAATTACCCTACTTGGCCAGCACAGGCTTCACTCTACCCCCAACAGGGCGCCACTATGAGCTTTCTTGAAAACATACTCATAATCTGTAAAGCTACTGCTGATCCATTTCACACACCTTCACAAAGCATTGCTGTGTGGACATTCTGGCAAGGCAACAGGCTGGAGTAGGTGAAACTGTCTTAAGGACTTTGTTTCAGACTTCATCACCATCCACTGGCTAGCCACCACTTAGGGGAGTACAGCTTTACAGTTGATGCAGAGAATATGTATCTATTGCCACACATGCTACAAACAGATTGTTACTTGCCCTGTAAGCATATGTTGGTCACATGTAGTACTGTAGATTCACATGTGCCATCGTCACCCACAGAAGCCAGCCTTGGCTACAGATCTTCAACCTACATAATTATTTACACAACATGCATAGCCGTTATTCTGTCCGACTCACTACTCCATCCCTACTCTCACCCGCTGTGCAGAAGGCAATCTAACAATGGAATTGTTGCCCATGCACATTCACTACCAGAGGAGGAGTTACTGAGACCTCGTGACTTGCAACTTGTTTTTCTTCGAGGAAGTTTTTCAACAATCTGAGCCCAACACTAGATGACAGGAGTATGGAGAGTCTGCGGCACTACATGTGACGAACAGATGCTTACAGGTTAAGTAACATGATGCTTCCAACCCGTACTGATAAATTACTTCAAGATTTACTTGAACAATATAATGTACCTGTGGCCAACTTTCCAGCTGGTATTTTGACAAAAGAGGCAGACTGTGGGTAATTGGTTGGCTGAACATATGCTAGTCTGTCTGAATGGTCGCTTTCCCTGTCATGCTCTGGCTTCATCAGCTTTTCAGTTTAGTTGCTATTGTTGTCTAATTGATTATATATTTGTGTTAACATGGCAGTTTATTATTTTCAAAACCTTTTAAGGACTATACTGGGAGTGGTCATTGGGCAATATAGGCAAACTTATTCTTCAAAGAGGCACCTTTGCATTAGTCTATGCCAAAAGACTTACCACGCAGTTGGACTGGTGGTTCCTTCAACAGCTTTCAGAGTATTAAGCCTCAAGATCAAAATTCTTTGGTACACTTCTTTGATAGATAATGTGCTAAGTTGCATACAATTCGGACAAGTCTTTAAAGACTTGGTAAGATTATACATGTCAACAAATGAAGTGTAAACTTTGGAAAGCACAAAAAAATACATAGGCAAGGAACTCCACATATTACCAAAGTCATAGTTCCTAGTATGAAGAATAACTATAAACAGCATATTAAGGTTAAAAGTAGAGGTTTTTTTTAACAACTGTTGGGGGAAACGATAGAGGTTATGCAGTCTGGCGACAAAATGGAATTCTGGAAATAGGTGAATAATGTTTTCAGCTGCTGTCCTGGTTCCCCAGTGTATGATTGTAAAAGATGTGTGTATATTAACTATTTGAATAACCTGTAGGGCTCTCAAGTAATGCAAGTTCTCTCTCAGCCTCGCTTTGCCGTTGATGAAATAATTGTTTCTCATGAAACAAAAATAAAGACAGTTGTAGCCTCAAAGGGAAATAGAGCAGCAGATCAAATAATATCCCAGAAAATCCCTATCAATACAAATATTGATTGGTGTGTGAAAATATTTATGTAGTTATTTCAGTGGATAGCTAAAACAGATTTAATGACGGATTCATGGAGGGGTTCTGTCATGCAGCCCATCCTGAAAAACATAATGGAAGTATACCAATAAATTAAAGATGGATCCATTTGTTGGATGTTTCTGAAAAGATTTTTCAAAAAACTGTACTAACTTATCTGGAGGAGTTTATTTTAGACAATAACCTTCTGCCTATTAAACAGGGCTGGCTTGCTGAAACCCTTTCGCCCACTAACTATTGTTTCGCCCTATGTGCGATCGTTAAGAAATCCCTGGAATTAAATCAAGTGTTGTTTTATAGATTTCTGCATTGTCTATGATACAGTGAAGAGAGGCCGTTTGTGGTGAAAAAAGTAGATTGTGGAATGTGCCCAGTGGTCTTTTATCATTAATTCAGGCATTACATACATCAAACTAGGCACAGGTAGAACTATATTCCACTGGCTTTCTATCAAAATTGAAATATTGAATGGTTTTTGTGAAGCTTGCATTTTGGAGCCATCCTTGTTCAGTTTATATGTGGCAGATCTCCTTCTGCTTGGAGAACAGTTAATTCTCTCGTAGGGGATTTCCATTTATAGTCCTAAGCACTGAATAGTCACTCCCACGAGCGGGGACCCCGGAGCACTTCTTCAATATATATCTACTTAAGAGGAGATTTTCACCTTTCTTCGGGAAGGCCTGTAGAGACTCTTAAGAAAGAAACAGATAATGCAGCCTATAGACATAGGCTGCAATGGCCCAATTATTCATAATGAGCTCAAAAAAAGATCCAGAAGGAAGCATATATGTATCATGTTATGATGCTTTAGCAAATAGTGCAAATCTCCCTCGCAAACCCTTTTTTATGATGAAGAAGGAGAAGAGGACAGTGTAGCCTCTTAAGCTGCCTTTTTATGGTTAAAACTAAAGACTGCCTTTAAGAACCTAGAGGCCACCAGTATCTCATCAGGCTCAGCAGGTGGCAGTTGCTTCAGTTCTTTTTTCTGGCTCCTGCTGGCAAGACCCTGGAGCATTGATGAGCTCGGCATTTTTAGGCTTTTTTTCCTTCAAAATTCTCATAGAAATTGTTGACCGCCTTTATCTCGATGGTTTTTTTAATCTCCCCTGCGTTTTTCTGACAGAATAATGAGGTATTTTGTCAAATAAAATGCCTTCATTGTTTGAGAAGTGCCCAAAATGTGGGAGGAATAAGGCCAAAACGGGTGCATGTGAAAGGGAGAAGATTAGCCTTCATGGGACTGAAGAGAGATGGCATCAACAAACAACCTAAAGGTGTCTCCTCAGAGTGAAGGGAAGGTCAGTCTTCCACTGGAGCTCTTACTTCAACCTCTAGAGGACGTGGGAGGTCTGAAAAGAGGTTTTCTGGCCAAAAATGACACTCGGTCCCGGTCGACGTTGAGAGGATCGACGCCGATACAAGGTACGGCTCTGACTTGTTCGGCGTCAGGAGCTGGATTGATGTCGTTCTTCAGTCGAGGCTACCCTAGTCGGCGTCAAATGGCCATACACAGTCGACTCACAGGCTGTGGTCGAATAGATCATAGTCGTCGGGAAGGAGTGGCTCACGTCCGAGTTGAACAACTAAATGTCGTAATGAAATGTCGAAGTGTTTCTCGACTGATTGAAGACAAAGTAGAAAAGAAGAATATATTCTTCTCCAGACTCTCAATATTAGAGAGCGTATTCACCCTCTCCCATTCTGGTGCCATCATCTCCACCTGCTCCACCTCGGTCTCCTCCTCCACCACCGACACTACCTCCTCCACCACAACCAGCCTTGCCTCCTCTACCAATAGCGCTTCCTCCAGTAGTGCCAGTTCCTCCTAGAGATCCATCTTAGAAAAATAAGTTGCGATCTCTAAAGCTCCATGTAAGAAACTGGTTCTATATATACTGCACCAAAGTGAGGTACAGTGTGTATAGAGTCCAAGGGTCTCCGAGAGGTTTGGCAGAGGTTAAAGTTAGATAGAACCTTACTCTCTAAAGTGGTAGTTTGGTCGAGCAGTAAGGCAGTATCAGAGTACAGTGTAAAGCATTTGATGTACACACTCAGTCAAAGCAAATGAATCCACACACTCAAGAACTGAAGTCTAGGCCAATTGTTTTGTATAAAAAATATACTGTTGTTTTATTTCTAGAACCAAGCAAGCCTGGCACAGGTAAGCATACAAATACTTTTCAGTAGTAAATTACTTGTATGAACAACAGTTCAGAATTGCAGTGTAACTTGTACTGGTTTTGGTTACAGTTTTAAGTAAGCAGTTTGCAACACATTGCAGGTATAGTACATTCAATTGAATGGGCTTTTTAAGTAAAATGCAGTTAATTACTTTTCAGATTACTTTTGCTAACACAGGACTGGATCCTAGATTCAGCCCTGGGACATTTCCTGAAAACAGGTGAGTAAATGCGTTTTGGTTAAAGGTACGATTTTTAAAGACTATTGCATTTCAAAAGTTGACACTTAGAAACTTTTTCACATAGAATCACCAATGTTATCCTATGGGAGGAAATTCACTTAGCAGGTAAGTTAGGTTATTGATACTTTTTCTTACTCAGTGCTGGATCCTGGATTCAGCACTGGGACATTTCCTGAAAACAGTTGAGAAAATGCGTTTTGTTATTCGGCTGATTTTAAGGAATATTTGTAGTTTTCAAAAGTCGACACTTTGACACTTTTTCTTCCAAAAGTTTCTATGTTATCCTATGAGGAAAAATGAGTTATCGGTTTTGAGGTAAGTAATCGGTCTTTTGAGTTAGGGTTCTGGGGTTAGACTCGGGGTCTCCCAGGGTCAGTGATGCACTGTTGTTGCACCCTCAGCAGCACTAGGGCGGCCGGGTGCAGAGTGTTGGAGGCCCAATGTTATCCTATGGAGGATAGGGGGACTCCGGTTGGTGGCTGCTGGCAAGCAGGCCACGGGGTTGTGGGAGCAAAGCTCCTAGGGTTAAGCTCAGGGCAAGTTGGGGACCAAGTTAGCACAAAAGGGCACCCTCAGCGGCACTAGGGGCGGCCGGGTGCAGGGTGCTGTTTTGAGGTCGGGTGCCCTGTTGATTTCAATGGAGATTCTCCGGGACAAAGAAACACTGCAGGCTCGGGGACGAGGATCTTCCAGGAGTTACCACCACTTCGAGGGGTAAGTTGGGATGTAGAGGGTTGGTTAGGCACCGCTGGGTTGGGCACACAAGGCTGTGGGGCGCCGGGTGCAGGGGTGCCTTGTGACGCCGGATTTTCTTACCCCGCTCTGGTCGCGGTAGGGGGTCCTCTGGAATGAGGCTGCAGGCGTCGTCAGGAGGCTTGAGGCTGGTCAGGGGTCGCCGGATCTCGGGTCAGGATCGCCGGGGGGACCTCCTCAGGGTATTTGCCCACTCAAGCTCAGGCCGGATTCGACGGGTGCGGGATTCGCGGTTCCTGGCTGGCACCAGAAGCTGCAGTTCAAACACGTCCGTTGTTCACGCGAGAAACAGCTTGGAAAGTGCAGGCAGGTCCTCCGGGGTTTTTGAGGTTGCTGGCCGCTGGACACGCCGGGGTTTTGCAGGAGCAGGTTCGAGGGGAGACAGGCCTGTAGGGCTGGGGCCAAGTCCGTGGGCGTCGTCCTCTTGTTAGCCCTGCACGGCTTCTCGTCCTTCTCTTCTTTTTCTTGTAGTTGCTGGATCTGCCTTCCTGGTTCAGGGCTGCCCCCTAAATACTGTATTTAGGGGGCGTTTTAGGGGTCTTGAGGTCAGTAGCCAATGGGCTACTGACCTTGGGGTGACTACACCCTTGGTGTGCTCACCCCACGTGGGGGAGTGAGCACAATCCCTAGTCCTGATTGGGGAGTGCCTGCCATCTGCAAGATGGCGAGCACTGGAGAGTGGGCTTCACCTCGCCTCCCCCACCTGAGGGGTGGAGTTGGCAGAGGTGGGCACACCTCCTGGGCTGGCTAGTTTTTCCCGCCTGACTTCCCGCCGAGAGGGAGGGGAGACAGGAAGGGGGCCTGCTCCTGATAGCAGGAGAGGCTGGGGGGTCGCATTACAAAGGCTGCCAGGCCTTTGAAGCTCCCCTGCCACAGATGGCTCTTCCTGGCCTGGGGGAGATGTGCACACCTCCGCCCAGGAGAGGCTTTGTTTCTGGGCTCAGGGAGCGTAGGCTCCCACCCCTAGGGGTCCAGAAACGTGTCTTGTGGTGGGCAGGCTGGTGTGTTCCAGTCAGGGAACCCACCAGAGGCTGGTCGTTTGTCAGGGGGCATCTCAAAGATGCCCTCTGTGTGCATTTTTCATTAAATCCCACACTGGCATCAGTGTGGGTTTACTGTGCTGAGAAGTTTGATACCAAACTTCCCAGTTTTCAGTGCAGCCATTATGGTGCTGTGGAGTTCGTAATGACAAACTCCCAGGACCATATACTCTTAATGGCAGCACTGCACTTACAATGTCTAAGAATGGACTCTCGACACTGTAGGGGCACAGGGCTCATGCACCTGTACCCTCACCACTGGTATAGTGCACCCAGCCAGAGGGGTGACTGACCTATGCCAGGGCAGTGGGTTGTAGGCATGGCCCACAGAGGTGTGTGCCATGTCGACTCTTCACTTTGTTCTGCACCAAAACACGCAGCCTGCAAAGGCAGTGTGTGTGTGTGTGTGTAAGGTACAGGGCCTCTAAGGGTGGCACAATAAGTGCTGCAGCCCTTAGAGGTCTTCCCTGGTCACAGTGCCCTAGGTACCTGTGGTACCATTTACCAGGGGCTGACCTGTGGCCAGAGATGCCAATTGGGTACAGTTTTGGGGAAAGAACACAGGCCCTGGGAACCTGATTGGCAGGGACCCAGGGCACATCAAGTCAAAGTGCATCAGTGGTCTGGCAAAAGTGGGGGTTACTGCAACAGAAACCCACTTCCTTACACTCCACCGCTCTCGCCTTCATTCTCTTCACACTCTAAGGCGCTCACCAACAGCTTCGCGCCATTTATCTCAGTGACCTAGACTCCATACAATATCAAGATCCAGGTCTCATCGCAGACATACATATACTTCCTCCTCCGCTATAAGAGGATAATCTCCAATGCTATCAGATTCTCCAGCGGCCCGTATCTCCCCTGTGGATGATATCACAACCTTCCAAGAGGTTCTAGTATGTGGGGCAGCCAACTAAATATACAGATGTCGGTACCAACACCTTCCACATCTGCAATATTTGAAACTCTACACCAATGAACAGCTTAAAGACCACTACTTGCACTGGCCCCAGGCCTTCTAGAACATGCCATGGAGCTGTTTTTGACACCGGCCACTCTTAAGCCTTCTCTGTTGAGACTGCAGAAGAAATACCAGCCTCCGGGTCAAGACCCTATATTCCTCCGCTATGATCCCCCTCCAGATCTGGTAGTGATATTGGCGACTAAGAAACACAACTATACTTCTCCGTCATCATAGACTCCTCCGGATAAAGAGAGCAGGAAACTGGACTCTGCAGGCCGCAAAGTATGCAGCACTGCTCCAACATCCATGAAAGCAGCCAGCGCAACAGCTCTTTTGGTCAGCTATGATAGAGCCCTCTGGGACACCATCCAGCATTTCGCTGAGCATCTCCCAAACGATAAGAGGAGACTTTCTGGAGATCGTACATGAGAGGGTGATGGTGTCTTATCAAGTGATTAGCGCTGCAGCTGATTCATCCCTATTAGCTGCTCATGGTTATTGTCACAGAGTAACCTTAAGGAGACATGCTTGGCTCCGGTTGGCATTCCTCAAGCCCGAGAGTCAGCAACGCATACAGAATCTTCCATTCTCAGGCTCCACGTGCTTTAGAAGCCACGCTGACGACGAAATGACAAAAGTGAAATGGGCACTCTTAAAGCGGTGGGTCTAGAGAGAACAAATGAACAAAGAAAATCCTTCAGACCCGTCGCTTTTATTCTCAGAAGGTTCAAACCCCTCAATGGTACACATTCAGATTTCAGCAGCAACACCAGAGATCTTTCCAGCAACAACGAAAACAGACAAGAGGACACTCTACCCATCAGCCTGACTAGGGCGGTAAACGGGCAACAGCGTTCAAACCATGAGTCCTTTCTTCCCCCGTTTCCGTTACCCACTCATTACTTATTATCTGGTAGGCAAAACATCACTAAAGACGCCTAGGTTCGGAATATTGTGCAAAATGGATATTGTCTCAGGTTCACCAGTCCGCCACCATCCATCCCTCCCAAACCGTTCAATTTCCATCTCATATTGCTACAGTCTGAGGTCAACATTCTGTTACAGAAAAAGCGGTGAAACCCGTTGTCCACAGTCGCTGGGGAACCGGCATCTATTCCAGGTACTTCCTGGTGAAAAGAAGGACATAAATGAATTCAGACCCATTCTCGATCTCCAAATAGCGAATAATGGATTCGGCAAGAAAAGTTCCAGATGCTGGCATTACATCAAATCTATCCCCAATTGCATCCGGGAGATTGGCTTTGCTCCATCAACCTTCAGGATGCATACTTCCATATTTCAATCGCCAGAAAGCATCAGGACGATTGTAAGGTTTGTTGTGGGGCAGGACCATTGTCAGTACACACTACCATTTGGCCTCAAATTCAGCACCCAGAACATTCTCAAAGTGCATGGCAATGGTGGCAGCCCATCTAAGAAGGCACCAAATCTTCATCTACCCATACCTAGACGATTGACTCATAAATGCGTTAACTTCTCAAGAAACTCAACTTCATTTCGAATGGACCTGCGATCTCCTTCTAACGGTTGGGCCTTCATATCAACCACAACAAGTCCACACCAAGTCCGGTTCAGACTTTGCATTCCTTGAGAGCCTCCATCGACACCAAGCAGGCAAAAGTGTGTCTTTCGGAGGAGAGACTCATATCAATCCATCAGAAATGTCACTCTCTCTTGAAGGCATCTAATCCAACTGTGGGGCAGTATCATCTCTTCTCGGCTCAATGGCCTCCTGAATCTCCCTCACTCAAAATGCTCGCCTCCACATGCAGCCTCTCCAAGAATGTATTGAGGATCAGTGGGACTAACTAATGGGCATCTGGGACGACAGGATCAGGCTGTCCCTTCATGCAAAACAGTCCCTGAAATGGTGGTGCTCTCCAAACAATCTCCTGCAAAACATGCCTTTTCACCAACAGGTCCCCTCTCAGACCATAGTGACGGATGCAACACTGCTAGGATGGGGAGGCCACATGGATCACCTACAGAATCTGGGCATATGGTATCAGAGAGAGATGACTTACCACATCAATCTCCTAGAGCCCTGCGCAGTTCACCCAGCGCCTCAAAGCCTTTCACCCATCATTCAGGACCAACACCCTGCTTTTTCAGACTGACAATACCACCACCATGTACTACCTCAAGCAGGGAGGACGAGGTCCAGTGCCCTGTCACTTGAGGCCCAAGCGGTCTGTAGGTGGCTCTTGGCCAGGAACCCAAAGATCACAGCAACTCACCTCCCAGGTGTTCAAAATGTGCAAGCAGAAACACTCAGCAGAGTGCTTGAAGAAAACCACGAGTGGGTCTTGCATGATGATATCGTACAAAGTATCTTCCAAATGTGGGACACACCAACCATTGACTTGTTTGCCACAGAGGAAAACAAAAAAACGCCATGGCTTCGTCTCGAGGTACTACCACCCAGGGACTCTGGGGAATGCCTTATGGATCCACTGGTCCGGCAAATTTCTTTACGCTTTTCCACCGATTCTGATCCCGCAGTCCTAATCAACAAGCTATCCCAATCAAAAGCCAAGATGGTACTCCTAGCTCCAGCGTGGCCACATCAATGGTGGTTCACGAACCTGCTTCACCGGTCATTGCGTCCACATCTCAAGCTGCCATGCAGACCAGACCTCCTAACGAAATTCAAAGGCCAGATATTTCACCCCAATCTCTCCTCCTTGAATTTGGCTGCATGGCTCCTCAGGTTTTGCAGTACGGACATTTGAACTATACACAAGACTGTATGAAGATCCTCAAAGCGGCTAAGCGACCTTCCACTCGTTCCGCTTCTTCCTTCATGTGGAAGAGATTTTGCATTTGGTGTTCCTCCAAGAACGTGAACCCTACTACTTGCCAAGAAGAGGTTATTCTCTCCATACCTATTACACCCAGGCTAAATCTGGCTTGCAATTCTCTTCCATATAGGATCACCTGGCAGCTCTTACTGCCTGCAGAAAATGTCCTTCACAAACCTCTTTTTTGAAACTCCCTGTCATAAAGGATTTTTAGAAGGGTTGAGGTTTTCCCTCCCATTAGGCGTCCTCTTCCTTGGAAACTCAACATAATACTTTCACATCTTATGCAGGATACCTTTGAACCTATCCTCAAAGCCTCCCTGTAACACCTTTCGTAGAAAACAGCGTTCCTTGTAGCTATTACATCAGCTCGCAGGGTTAGAGAGATCCAAGCACTATGTACTCACTAACCATACACAGTATTCCACTCTAACAAAGTGGTCATGAATCCCTCAACTTCAGCTGAAAAACTCTTCACTCCCTGGATGTGAGAAGAGTTCTTAAAAGTTACCTTGATAAAGCAAAGGACATCCATAGATGGACCAATTATTTATCAACTATGGTCCGGTCCGTACGGGGTTAGCTTCTTCTAAACAATCAATTTCCAGATGGATAGTTTCCTCTATCCTTTTGTGCTATCAAAAGGCGAATAAAACTCTATCGGCTAAACCCAAAGCACACGCCACTAGAGGTAAAGCAGCTACTGCTGCTTTATTAAGGAATATCCCTTTTCCAGATATTTGCAGAGCAGCCACGTGGAGGTCTGTTCATACATTCACCAAGCACTAATGCCTAGACTCTGACGCTTGGGCAGATGCTCAAGTAGGACAGGCTTCCCTTAGAAATGTATTAGCTTAAACTACTGTAGTGGATTCTCTGTCCTCTCTACCGCTCTCAATAGAGATGGGCTTGCTACTCTATTCAGTGCTTATGACTATAAATGGAAATCCCCTACGAGAGAAGTAATAGTTTCTTACCTGTAACTCCAGTTCTCTTGTGAGGAATTTTCGGTTGTAGTGATGAGCATCCCTCCCTCCTCCCCGGTGGAGTAACCATGGGATCTACATATCATCATGCATCGCCTTCACAAAGAACTGAAGCAACTGCCACCTGCTGAGCATGATGGGATACTGGTGGTCTCTGGGTTCTTAAAGGCACAGTCTTTAGTTTTAGCTATATAATGGGCAGCCTATGAGGCTACACTGTCCTTTTCTCCTTCGCTATCATAAAAATGGGTTTGTGAGGGAGATTTACACTGCTTGCTAAGGCATCATACAAATTATACATATATGCTTCCTTCTGGCCCTTTTAAGCTCATTATGAAGAAATGGGCCATTGTAGCCTGTCTATAGGCTGCATTATCTGTTTTCTTTCTTAAGTGTCTCTACAGGTGCTCCCAAAAAAAAGGCGAAAATATATATTGAAGTGCTCTGGGGTGCCCAGCACGTGGGCAGGACTATTCAGTGCTTATGACTACTAATGGAAATTCCCCTACAAGATAGCTGGAGTTACAGGTAAGAAACTATTCCTCTTTTTCACCTAAGATGGACTTCGCCCACATTCCATGTCTCTTCTATGCAGATGACTGGATCCTTTTGGGTTATACAGCAACAGGCTTCAAAGAAAGCTGCGACACGCGGTCATTATGTTGTTAGGAAGATTTCTTAGCATAAACCAGGAGAAAACCAAGATTATGATAATTAGTAAAAAAACAAAAGTCCCCAACTTTTACTGGTTTCAATGTTAGTAGGGTAGGAGAAGTAGTAAATTCTTATGAATATAGCTGGTTACATTTTCCCTATAAATTGAAATTGGGGGTGACTACATGAAGGTTGTAAAGACGAGTATTACTGCAAACAGTGTTGCTTGTGAACTATGGTCCAAAGTATTTGTTATGAATTAATCTTAAGTCATGATAGAACTTGGGGCGTACCCGTCACTTAAGGTTTTTACATAAATTAGTCTTGCTCGAAAACTAATTGAAAAAAATCACAAATTTGTTTGGAATAAATCCAAGCCAGTGAAAGAAAGTGGGCTACCTCCTTTTTTTTTTTTTTTGGATTTTTTTTTTTACAACAAATCAGTAATTTTTAAAGCTGGCAGAGTCTACTTGGGAGTGTAGGACATTGGGATCCATACCCAAATAAATATACCTCCTGGAGAGATTCCACTTTGCAATTGTCCTTTATATTGGTTAAAAATTACCTATCTGAGAAACCATCAATCATGTTTACTCTGAAAACATTAGGCAGTGCAGACCCTTTTCTTTGTTACTAAAATAACCAACCTTAAGCTGTGCTTAAGAATTCTTAAGATCAGTCTTGCATATAATCCAATATTTTCAGGACCAGAGTTTTATGAGAGTTCTGGAAAGAGATGGTTTATTTTTTAAATACCTAATGTTATGTATGTTGTTTTTATTGTTTGCCCTTTTTTTTTTTTTTTTATTGATCTGCTTGCAAAAAATGTTTAAAAGACAGTTTTTTCTAAATAAATTCCATATATGGGCAAGACAAGAGGCAATTGTTTTCCTAACAAATTTGCACTTTTTCGATGTTGCGGTAGGCCTCGCACAGTTTTTAAGAGCAATTAAATGTAAATGTATTGCTTGATTGCAGTTCTATGTCTTTTAAAAACTTTTTTTCAATGTTGGATTTTATCATACATTGTAATATACATTCTCTTTTATACATTGTATTGTCTGGTTATGCTATACGGACAAATATTAGTACTACATATCCTATGAATAGCTATGAGAATCCTCTGGGAGGCTAGCCTGTCCCTGCCCTAGCAGCCTCTTAGGGGGCATATACGCTACATGTAAATGACTATGCTCCAATCGTATTAGGCTATCAGAATTACCTGAATTAAGCATTACTGATTCTGTACTCCTCCCTAACAGTCTGCCAATATCCCTGTAAATCAGGCAGTGTCTGGGAAAAGATGGGCATGTATATTGTTAATCAGTGCAAAAGACCACACTTCAGTCTAGTTCAGTGAATCCACTGCCCCAGTTCTGTATATGATGTGCTCAAATCCTGTTTCTGCATGGTGAACCTGGCCAGCTTTCTCCAGTTGGTGGCAAGCGGTAGGTTCTTTCTTGCATTCCACCTTTGTCTGCTGGCAGTTTGTGTGGTGATAGCCAAAATGCCCCTCCCCCGTTTGTGGCCCCTACCCTTCTCTTGCCTGGTGGGTGTGCTAGAACTTGATTGTAGTCAACTCTCCAGTCAGCATGTTGAGTCCCACTCTCTCCTTCTCTTGTTGGCTGAGGTACTGTGGGACGTCTGCAGTTCTCCAGTTGTGTGTGGTAGCTCCGCACAGTCTGATGGATTCAGAGAAAACTGCAGATTCCTCACCTTGTTAATATACCCCAGACTTCAGACTGGATCCGGAAACTTTTCTGCAGTACCTCTGCGTGTCAGTAGTGGTGTTGTACTGCTCTGCACCTACATCATGCGCCCTGATGTCCTTTTCATTTTTCCAGTGCCACCAGACACGGATCCGGGAGCTACCCTCTTGTCCCTGACGAGGCAATTTTCTCAAAAAAAATAAAATAAAGATCTACCAGTGAGCAAGGGCAGTGTCACCCCCTAAGAGTACAGGGTTCAAACACTGTAGGAACTATTGCAAACAGATGTCTGTAACAGACCCCCATCAGGTATGCCTTTGGTGCTTGGAGGTCGGAACACAACTTCAAGGCCTATAGCGATTGTACCTAGATGAACCCAAAGGCCACACATGACCATGAGGTGAAGTTTTACGCTGCACAAACATCGAAAGACTCCACTCTGACCAATGTAGTCCCAGTTCCGAAGTCGTGACTGCAGCAGATCTTCGTTGAAATCATTGAGTAAGTCAAAAAAGAAGCACAAGAAGTTCAAGCAGGACCCCTTCCCACTGCTCTTGAACTCCAGAGAAGGAGTGAGGGCCTCAACGTGCCTCTTGGTCTAGCTCCCGAACTTGATCTCCGGGGCTGATTCGGACTCATGTCCTGAGGCAACCTGAATTTTCAGGTCCATTGACAATGTTGCAGCAGATTGAAGAAATTCGTGAAGCCATGTTCCATCTTTTTGGCATCCTTCCGGCTACCTCTGGTGCACCCGTGGGCTCAAGGAACCACAAGGACCTCCGCCCTCTGCACTGGCTAGAAACTTTGAACCCGCTGTAAGTTCCGCGTTGGCTCCGGTGTCACCTAACATTGCGGTGCCTCAACTTGTACTGGACCCTCAAGCATCGACGACTATGCGACGGTGCTGGAGGAAGAGGCGCAACCAATCGTGCTTTGACTCAAAGTTGACATTCTCTTGACCTCGATGGGGCCGTGCCTTCCGGCACCCCATCAAAATCTGACACATCATCCTTACCCCTTGGAAGCGTTCAGGTTCTCCACAAACTTTTCGGCACAGATTCATATTGAGCGATCACTTCATTCAAGTGGGTTTTCCAAATTGTCTCTTGGGCCTTTTTCCTCCCATTCCTTTCAGCTTTGCCACACCTTTCACCGTTAGACTTGCAGGACGCTTATTTATAGATCCCTGTCCTGCAGGCCCACAGGCTACAGTGGGTTATGTGCATTTTCTGTTCACTGTGCTCCCTTTTGGCCTAACCGGTGCCCCTTGGGTGTTAATAAAAGTGATGCCGGTGGTCGCAGTCCTCCCGCACTCACGACTGGTTGCTGAAAGTGGTCTCACCCCAGGCAATCACAAACCACCTCAAGACAATAGCAAATCTTCTATCACTAAGGGTTACTATCAACATACCAAAGTCACATCTGACTCCTTTGCAGACTCTCCCATTCATCTGAGCTATTCTGGATACAGTGCAGTTTCGTGCCTTCTCCCCAGAGCAGCGAGTTCAGGACATTCAGGCTATGATCCTGATGTTTCAGCCTCTGCCCTGCTCCTCAGTGAAGATGGCTCTTAGGCCACTGGTGTTACTTACTAGCCTCCTGCATCCTGCTATTGAAGAATGTCAGGTGGCACAGGTGGGCTTTGCAGTGGAATCTGCCGTCCCAGTGGGCACAGCACCAGGGATCTCCTTTTCAAATTTTGGAGGAGACTGCAAAAGACCTGCAATGGTGGCTGTTGGGGATTGGGTCAACCGCAGACCCCTCTCCTTATCCCACTCAAGCCCGACAGTGATAACAGATGCATAACGTCTGGGTCAGTAGGCCATGAGGGAGAAGTGGAAAACAATGCCATCTGGTCTCTGTCAGAGACGCAACTTCTACAACAACTTGCTGGAATTGCCAGCCATTTGCTTGACATTTGCAAGGCTTCCTACCAACCATCTGAGGGAGGCTGGTACTGGTGCTCACGGGCAACACCTCTGCCATGTGGTACTGTAACGAGCAGGAGGGGGTGGGGTTATGGGCCATGTGTCGGGAGGCTTTTCGCCTCGAAGTGCCTGGATATCCAAGGTATTTTCCTAGTGGCGCACCACTTAGTGTGATTTTTAAACACCAGGGCGGACTGCACCTCTGCCAACAAATCCTAGCACATCACAAATGGCAGTTACGCCTGGAGGTGGCACAGGCTCCGTGAATGGGGAGACCCCTGCCTTGATCTCCTCACCACTGATGAGAATGCAATGTCTGCAATTTTGCACGCTGAAGTTCCTAAGGCGACTCTCCCTCTCTGACGTGTTCTGCCTAGAGTGGATCTCAGAATTCTTGTATACCTTCTTGCCAATGCCTGTTTTGCCCAGAATACTGAAGATCAGGAAAATCCGGACTCAGAGTCATCCGGGAGGCACCGATTGTGGTACCCGGAACTCCTAGGCACAAACATCTGTTCTCCCATCAAGCTGTTGCTTCAGGAGGATTTTCGCGACAGGGCAGGGTCCTGCATCTGGGCCTCCTGCAATCTTCATCTCCATTCTTGGAGATTGAGTGACAACAGTTGATTGCATTCGATCTAATCCTTAAGTTGTTTGTCATATTGGCAGCAAGGCAGCATTTCATGAAATTAGTTTGAACCTTCTTTTAGGGCTGTCAGGCATTTGGCAGATCGACAAGCTGACAAGCCAATCTGTCCGAAATATTACTCTGTTTCGTCCCTAGCCCAGCATGGACTTGCTTTAGGCACAGTTATGGGTTACTTATCTGTCTTTCTGCTTTTTTCAATTGCCTTACCAGTCTAATTTATTTAAATCACCCCATGTGATGCGTCTTTGAAACGTTTGCATCATTTTTCCCACCTATGCTTTTCATCATGCCTCCGTGGGACTTGAGTTTAGTCCTCACATTCCTGATGTGTAATTCTTTGAGCCACCTACGGAGCTGTCCATTGTGGCTCCTTACACTCAATACGGTTTTCCTCATTGCCATAACGTCAGCGTGGCATGCGAGTGAGCTACAAGCTGCCTCTCTCAACCTGCTGCACACCACGTTCTATCCGGACAAGCTGGTGTTAAGGCGCAAGCTTCTTTTCTATCAATAGTGACTCGTGTCGGGCAAACTATTACCCTCCCGGCATTCTTTGCTCCGCATCATCCTTCTAAGGAGGAACAGAAACTACTTCGGCTTGATCTTAAAAGAACGTAAAGTTCCTACATTGATCGTAGCTGAGACCATTGTTTTGAAAATCAGCTCTTTGTTGGATTCGCTGGGGAGAAAAATAGCAAGGCAGTGCAGAAAAGGACCATCTGTTGCTGGATCTTTCTGTGTATTAAAATCTGCTGCACATTGGTGTAAGAAGCTGGGTTTCTGTTGCAGTAACGCCCCCCCCCCCCAGTTTTTGCCAGATTTCTGATGCACTTTGACTTGATGTGCCCTGGGTCCCTGCCAATCAGGTTCCCAGGGCCTGTGTTCTTTCCCAAAACTGTAACTTTGTACCCCCAATTGGCACCTCTCTGCCCACATGTAAGTCCCTTGTAAAAGGTACCATGGGTCCTAAGAGCACTGTGACCAGGGAAGGCCTCTAAGGGATGCAGCACATATTGTGCCACCCTTAGAGGTCCTGTACCTTAACGCACACACACTGCCATTGCAGGCTGCATGTTTTGGTGCGGAGAAACGTGAACAGTCTACATGGCACACATCCCTGTGTGCCATGCCTTCAACCCACTGCCTATGGCATAGTTCAACCACCCCTCTAGCTGGGTGCACTATGCCACTGGTGAGGGTACAGGTGCACGAGCCTTGTACCCCTACAGTGTTTAAGTCCATTCTTAGGCATTGTAAGTGCAGTGAAGCCATAAAGAGAATATGGTCTGGGAGTTTGTCATTACGAACTCCGCAGCACCATAATGGCTTTTCAGGAATTCTGTGAAGTTTGGTAGCAAACTTCTCAGCATAATAAACCCACACTGATGCCAGTGTGGGATTTGATTATAGCCATGCACTCAGAGGACATCTTAGAGATGCCCCCTGGAAAACGACAATCCTCTGGTGGGTTCCTGACTGTTAAACACCAGCCTGCCACCACAAGACATGTTTTTGGACCCCTGGGGTGAGAGCCTTCGCTCCCTGAGCCCACAAAACAAAGCTCTTTCCTGGGCGGAGGTGTTCACACCACCTCCAGGTCAGGGAGAGCCATCTGTGGCAGGTGAGCTTCAAAGGCCTTGCAGCCTTTGTACCACGACCCCCAGCCTCTCCTGCGATCAGGCCCCCTTCCTGTCCCTCTCCTTTTCGGCGGGAAAAATTACAGCAGCCCAGAAGGTGTGCCCACCTCTGCCAACCCCACCCCTCAGGTGGGGGAGGCGAGGCGAAGCCCACTCTTCAGTGCCTGCCATCTTGCCGATGCCAGGCACTCTCCAATCAGGATTAGGGATTGTGCCCACTCCCCCACGTGGGGTGAGCACACCAAGGGTGTAGTCACCCTATGGTCAGAAGTCCATTGGCTACTGACCTAGAGACCCCCTAAAATGCCCCCTAAATACAGTATTTAGGGGCAGCCCTGAACCAAGAAGACAGATTCCCGCAACCTACGAAGAAGAAGGACGAAAGAAGACGCCCAGCAGAGGAGACTGCAGAGAAGAACTGACTTGGCCCCGTCTGCAGTTTCCAGAGATCCTGGGCCAAAAGTCGCTTGTCCTGCAGCCAGCAACCTCCAGAACCCCGGGAGGACTGACTGCCTTCAACAAACTGTGTCTCCTGTTTACAGCAGCTCTGTTCAAAAGAAACCGCCAAGAAAGACTCCGAGCCTGCTGAGGTCAAAAGAAACTAGACGCCTGGAAACACCACTGCACCTGATGCCTACGGCCCGAGTCCGATTGGCTTACCGGTCCCAGCGAGGTCCCCCAGCGCTCCAGAGTCCGAGTCCACCGTTGGTTGACCCCTCCAGGACTCCCCGGTGTCGCCTGCAGCCTCTGCACGGAACCCACAACCCCCCCTGAACCGCAAGTGGCCCGGTAAGGTATAATCCGACCTCAAAGACACACCTGCATCCAGCCGCCCTGCGCCCTGGAGAAGAGAAACCCAAGGTGCACTCTACGTCCTCCGAGCCCTCCAACTTACCTGCCCAGCTGTTGGTTCCTCCCGTAAGTCTTTCTGGACTGGACCAAGCCTGCAGCCAAAATCCAAAACCAGCAACTCCCATTGAAAACAGGGCACCCGATGCCAAATCAGCACTCTGCACCCGGCCGCCCCTGTGCCGCTGTGGGTGCACCTTGTGTGCTAAGTCAGATCCCCCTTTGCCCTGAGCTAAACCCCCGGAGCTTTGTTCCCACATCCAAGTGGCGTGCTCGTGAGCAGCCACTCAACCGGAGGCCCCCTATCCCCAATTGGATAACATTGGGCCTCAGCACTGTGCACCCAGCCGCCCTAGTTCCGATTAGGGTGTTTTGAGAGTGCATCCTCGACCCTGGGGGAACCCTGGTTCTAACCCCAGAATACCAACGCCAAAACCTAAGTACTTACCGATAAACCGATAACACTATTTTCTTCCACAGGACTGCATTGACTGCTTTTCTGTTAAAAATCTTCTAAGATGTGTAGTTGGTTTGTATGAAACCTTAAGAAACTGCAAATATACAAAAACTGAATTACTTACCTTTTCTCTAGGAAATGTCCCAGTGTGATATCTAGGCATATCACAGCAAGTAGGAAAAGTAACTTAAAAAGTAGTCTGAAAAGTAACTTGAAAAGTAATCTGTAAAGTAACTAAAAAGTTATTTAAGCTGCTTTACAAACAAATGACTTAACTGTAAGCACTCCAATTGCATTCAAACTGTATTTAACTGCATTATTCCTGCAAAGTGTTATTATACTTACATGTACCAGGCCTGGCTTGGTTCTAGAAAATAAAATACAAACAAAATAATATTTTTATACAAACAAAATTGGTCTGAGTTCAGTCTGTGAGTGTGCAACACCATTCCTTGCCTGAGTGTGTACAATAAATGCTTAACTTTACCCTCTGATATAGCCTTACTGCTCGCCCACACTACCACAAATAGAAAGTAAGGTATTATCTACTTTTACCTCTGCCTACCTTTGGGGTTCCGCTGGACTCTGTGCACACTATACCTTACTTTGGTATAGTATATAAAGAGCCAGCTTCCTAATTTGGCTATTAAGCAGCCCCCAGATCGCTTGAGGGCTCACTCCACCAGAGCCAAGGCTGCTGCCACTGCCTTGGAACTCGGGGTGCCTGTTCTGGATTTTTGCCAGGCAGTTACATGGACATCAGTTCATATGTTCAGAATGCACTGTTGCCTGGATAACCAGGTTGGTTGAAACTGGCACTTTGCTGCTCGGTCCTGCCGTATTTTGTGGTCTCAGCCAGTTCATAGACCGCCACCTGGGAGGTACTGCTTTGGTATCTATTCACAAGGTGAGGAATCTTGTTTAGAAGTGTCCATCAGAAGAACAACTTACTTACCAAAGGTAAGTAACTTACCTTCGGTAACACTTTCTGGTGGGTACTCTATCTAACTGCAGATTCCCTCACCAAATTCCCACCTCCCTATTCTATGAGCTGGACTGTTTCCCTTTTTAAAAAGTCTCAGCTCAGGAGATCTACATATGTCTATTCACTCTGCTGCTGTGCTCTCTGTCTGGGGACGAGAACATCATAGAAAGCAACTGTCAGCGTGCATGGGTGCCACTTAAATGCAGCTCTGCATGTCACATCCTGAGTGGAACAATGTCCGTGTGAAGCCTAACATTGTCACATATAGGTGTGCTGAGGTACTGCTGAAGACTTTTGGATCCAGTCTGACGCCTGTGGAATATTCGAAAAATGAGAGATCTGTGGTTAGACTATCCACCAGAAAGAGTGTTACTGAAGGTAAGTAACTTGTTCATCATCCAGCTTCAAATTTATCATCCAACCTCTTGCCGTTGAGTGATATTTTGTATGTCTTTCCAACAGGCTACACTTCAGTTCTGCGTGGTGAAACCCCTCATGGCAACACTGACTGTCGTCCTTCAGGCTTTTGGCAAATACAGAGATGGAGATTTTAAGTAAGCGGATGCTTTTGAATTTTCTTCCTGTTTGTTTGATTTTGGGTGTTCAGGGGTGGGAGACATGTTGGAATTTGCAGATGATATACTGGGAAGACATTTATCAACCTTAATGATTGAAATTATTGGTGTGGGTACCCATATACATTTTTGCTTGTCTTGTAGCTGGATCTATTTTTGTTCTCTTATTCCTTTTGTCCCTGTTTCACGCGAGGAAGTGTTTAACCCCTTAACTGCTGGGCCTCCCGCCCTCCCCCCCAGTGCTGAGCCCTTTTTTGGCTATTTGGGGTAGTTTGCGCTTATGCCCCTGTAACTTTTTGACCACATAAGGTATCCACGCCAAATTTGCATCCTTTTCTTCCAACATCATGGGGATTTTAAAGGTACCCAGGGTTTGTTGATTCCCCTGGAGGGGACCCAGAAATTATCCAAAATACAGCTAATTATTTTTGTTTTTTGTGGGAAAAATGGGGGGAAAGGGCTGCAGATGAAAGAGTCTGGTTTTTTCCCTGCAAATGGTATCAACAAAGGGGTTGTGGTGCTGAAATCCCCAGCTTTCAGGGACAAGCAGACTTTTGTCAGAAAACCAACATTTTTTTACACAGTTTTGGCATTTTTCTGGGACATACAGCCTATTTTTGCTATTTTTTGTAGCTTTCAACCGCCTTCCAGTTAATGGTAAAAATGGGCATGAAAGCAATAATAAATCCTGGAAAGCTATACATTTCTGAAAAGTAGACTATTTTGAATTCAGCAAGGGGTCATTTGTGTAGATCCTTCAAAGTTTTCGTATAGAAAGGAACAGTTGAAAATAGAAATAATTGAAAATGAGTTTAAAAAAACAGCCATTTGTGCAAACGTTTTCACCTGTAACTTCTACTAAGTATGACAGATGTTTGAAAGCAATATATCGTTACATCCGCTGGACCCTTCTGGTTGTGGGGATATATAGGAATTGTAGGTTCACCAAGAACCAGAGGAACCCAGAGCCAATAACTGAGCAGCGTCTTGCAATGGTTTTTTACTCCAGTATTGTAACTTTCATAGATTCCCATGCTTGTATCATTCCCCGTCGTCGGAATGGGAGTCCCCGGTATTCATAAAATAGCAATAGAAACCATTACCAAAACAGAACCTAGGCCTAGGCCCATTCTTGTTTTGCAACCTATCCACCTCCTTTTTGTAAAAGAGACCAAAAAAAAAAAAAAGAACCAATCCGATTAGCCTCACCCCATAGAACCCTCCTGAGAGAAGCTAACATCAGATTTTCTACCGCACGTTGTGCTAGGGAGTCTCCACTGAGCTCTGCTCAGTTTTTTCCTATTATCCTTCAATCTACAGTTTTTTCTCCAGTTTTTTCTTCAAGACTTGCTTGGACGTCGTGTCAAAATGTCTGATAAAGAAAAAGAAAGCCCTCTTTAAAGCCTGTGCAACTTGTGCTAAGAAGAGGTTGTATGTGGAGGACAAGCATAAAGATTGTATTTACTGTTTGTACCCGGACCACAAGGCAGCAGACTGTAGAATATGCCGCACTTTTTCTACAAAAACTCTACGAGACCGTGAAGGCCGTCTCTTTGACCTGGCTCCAGAAGCTGAAGTCAAGGAAAGAACCAGTTTCCAGTGATAGTGACGACACAGCCTCTGCAACATCTTCCAGAAGGTCTGCAAAAGGGCAGAGTCTCCCTTCACCTCCTGAGGAACGTCCTGGTAAGGCCTTAAAAAGACCTCTCATAGGTCTAAAGGGCGTAGTCCTGTCGAATCTCCTCACCGAGGTGTAAAGGAGAGGAAGGACTGCCTAAGGGAGTGATGTCTGAGAGGAAATCCAGCTCTTTCCTCCACCTTCTCCGGCGGCTCCAAAGACTTTCAAAGCCCTCCTCACTCTCTTCTGAGGTGAAATCAATGAAAAGCTCCTCGTCGACGACGCTGTCAAGCGACTCCGCCGACGAAAGCATCAAAGGTACAGTCCCAGTCTTCTTTCATCTATGGCTCCGTCGACGGTGAGTTCCTCGTCTCCGGGCTATTGAAGAGTTCCGCGTCGACGACTTCGACAACGGTGGTACTTGTGTCGTCGTCGTCGATGGTGCTGACGACGACGAGGATGTTGACGACGATGGTGACGGCTACCACGTCGACGGCTGGGGTGTCGACGGTCTCGACGACGGCTGCGTCGACAACGTCCCTTTCATCGTCGACGATTCTCACATCGTCGTCGTCGACGGTGGAAAAAATTACTATTTCTCTTAAAAAGCGCCAAATTACGCCTGACATGACATCCCCCAGGAGGGTGGCTCCTCTACCTCCGGCACTCCTTCTGGAAGAAGAGGGATCTGAAGAAGATGATGGTCCTTTCGCCTATGCGAATAGCCCTTCTCAATTACACATCAAGTGTCAGGACGCAGACTCGGAGGGGGATTACGGAGAGGAGCAACAATATGATCCTTCCTCGGATTATCAAGAGGACTACCAGCAGGAGATGGTCTCAATGCCTTCCTCCTTACTAGCGGACTTGCAATCTCTGCTTGTGGACTATAGACGGAGATTTGCCACGCAACCTCCAATTCCAGTGGTGGTACCAGGCACGGCTGTTCCTCCTGCTCAGCCTGCTATCCCCCAATTGCCCACACCTCAACCAATACTTATGGCTCAAGACGCACCACCTGTTGTGTCTCTCGCTCACGATGACACCTCTGATGAGGACCAGGGTGTGGCGCAATACCGGATCCTGACGCAGAGTGGGATGACTGTCATTCCTGATCCGGCTTCTCCTGCACCAGCACCTGTTGATTCCCCCCCTGCAGACATAGGGGGTTTCCATAATTTGATGGAGCGGGCCTCAAAGAGGTTTGAGCTGCCCATGCACGCGGAGCAGTCTGAATGCTTCCTGAATGACTTCAAGGAGCCTTACAGGAAAACGGTTCGCTCTATTCCTATTGTTGGTCACGTCTGGGATGAGGTGGCTGAAAGTGATGAAGAATCCTGCTACGGTAATTCCAGTTTTGCCTCGCCTTGGAGAAGAAATATAAGGCTCCAGAGGATAGTCCGGCTCTGCTTGGTCAGTCAGCCTAAGCCAGACTCTGTCATTTCTCAGGCTGCCCAAAGAAAGTCGAGGAATCCTTCAGCTCCTCTCATAACGCCTCCAGATAAAGAGGGCAGACGCCTGGATAATGCGGGCAAGAGGTTTTCTTCCAATGTCCAGTCTGTTGGTCAGAGCCGCTAACGCCTTAGCGATACTTGGTCGCTATGATCGCCAGATGTGGCGCGAACTTTCCCCATATCTGGACCAATTGCCTGAAGATGCGAAAAAGGAGGCTAAGAAGATTCTTCAAGAGGGAGAGGTAACATCGGCTGAAGTGATTGACTGTGCAATGGACATTGCAACGACTGCGTTCCGCTCCCTGGCGGACGCTGCAGTCCTTTGTCGTCAAGGCTGGCTGCAGGCTACATGGTTCCGCCCGGAGGTCCAGAACAAGATCCTGGATCTTCCCTTTGATGGGGAAGCGCTCTTTGGGAAACATATTATTGATGCGCTCCAGGACATCAAAAAAGACACGGAGACCTCAAAATCCTTAGGGACTCTGCAGTACCGCAAGGTCCCCTTCCGTGGAGCCAGAGGGAGAAGTAATGCCACATATAGAGGAGGGTACCAGCAACAACGGTATTCCTCGTATGCATCGAATTCACAATCTTACCAGCCGAGTTATAACCAGCGGCAAAATCAATCCTCTTCTTTCTCTCGATCGTCTAACAGAGGATGACAAGGACGCCAGGGGAGGGACTCCTCGAAGCGTCAATAGCGGCTTGCTGGCTCTTACTACTGTCCCTTCTCCTCCTGTAACATCAGTGGGAGGCAGAATCTCACATTACCTCCACAACTGGAAACGAATAACATCGGACCGTTGGGTGCTGAAGATCATTCAATGTGGCCATACTCTGGAGTTTGTCCAAGCACCACATTCCAAGCCCCCTCGCGCCACTGTATCAAAACATCTCCGTCCTCTACGATTGGAAGTCCATCAAATGCTCCTCAAAGGAGCAATAGAACCAGTCCCTATCTCTCAGCGGGGAGAGGGTTTCTATTCCCTGGTTCTTCCTGGTCCGGAAGACTTTAGAAAAGTGGCGCCTATTCTAGATCTGAGGGAGCTCAACACCTATCTCATCAAAGAATCATTTCGGATGGTTTCTCTGCAGGACATCCTTCGTCTTCTCAACTCAGGGGATTACATGGCCACATTGGATCTAGAGGACGCTATTTTCACGTAACCTATACATCCAGCTCACAGGAGGTTTCTTCGCTTCACAGTAGCCAGGAGCCACTTTCAGTTCAAGGTTCTACCTTTTGGACTCCGATCTGCTCCGCGGATCTTTACAAAGGTGTTCGCTCCGGTAGCAGCTTTTCTTCGAAAACAACAGCATCAGGTCTTACCTTACCTGGACGACTGGTTGCTGAAAGCTCCTACCAGGCACGCAGCAAAAGAATCAGTCATAGCATGCACACGCCTGTTCGACAATCTCGGACTAACTCTCAACAGAGAAAAGTCATCTCTCTGTCCATCCAGAACAGCCAAATTTCTGGGAGCCATTCTGGACACGTCCATCAACAAATCTTTTCCGACCCTGGAGAGGCAAGAAAAGCTGATGGCCATGGCCTCTCGGCTGTTAAAAAAGACAGTCCCTTTCAGTTCGCCTCTACAAGTCCCTCCTAGGGTCCGTTTCCTCCTGCATACCTCTGATCCCTCACTGCAGGTTGCGGATGCGTCCTCTCCAGGAGGAGTTGGACTTGCAGTGGCGCTAAGTCGACGGATCCTTCGACGACAAGGTCTCAGTTACCGTGGCTATGAGGGGAGGCCGCATCATGGTGGACGAGCAAGGAAAACATTTCTCAGGGTCTTTCCTTCAGGATCGCCCCTGCTCCTCACATAATAACTACAGACGCCTCGCTGGAGGGCTGGGGAGCAGTATTGCAAGACCTTCATGTAAGCGGCCGTTGGCTACCCCAGCATCGTCTTCTACATATCAATCTGTCTGAGCTCAGAGCGATTCGCCTGGCCTTGCAGGCTTTTCTTCCACGAATACAGCAGTCTGCAGTTATAATGCGTACAGACAATACCACGGCCATGCATTATATAAACAAGGAAGGCGGCACCAGATCTCGACTGTTGTCACAAGAAGCCCAGACAATCTGGGAATGGGCAATCCAGCAGAAAGTATCACTCCAGGCGGAGCACCTTCCAGGTGTTCTCAACAAGGCAGCGGACACGCTGAGCAGACTGAAGTCGGTCAGCCACAAATGGGAACTGGACCACTTCACGCTACAGAAGGTCTTTCGCAGATGGGGCAGGCCTTCCATAGATCTCTTTGCCACGCCGGAGAACAAGAAATGCCGATTTTACGCAAGCAGGCTTCACCATCCGGGATCGTTGGGGAATGCGCTTTCGATGGCCTGGTCAGGCGCATTTGTTTACGCTTTTCCCCCCATTCCTCTGATCCCCAGACTTCTCAGGAAGCTCAAAGCGGAACCCTGTAAGATGATTCTGATAGCTCCTGCGTGGCCCCGACAGTTTTGGTTCACAGAACTGCACCTTCTCTCCCTGGACCTTCCACTTCCGTTGCAGCCGATTCCTTCGCTGCTGACAATGTCCCAGGGCCAAGTCTGGCATCCGGATCCGCAGTCTCTGCAGCTCTCGGCATGGCTCCTGAGCACCGAGAATTTCTTGGTTTGACCCTTTCAACAGAATGTAGAGAGGTTCTCTCTCAGGCAAGAGCACCAAGTACCAACAAGACATACAGGTTGAAGTGGAAGCGTTTCTGCATTTGGTGCCAGCAAAGGGTGTCCATCCTTTTAAGTCGGAACCGCATGAAGTTCTTCCATATATTCTTTCATTGGCAAAATCGGGACTGGCTCACTCTTCCATTAAGGTGCATCTTGCAGCCATCTCTCGCTTCAGACGCACATCTTCAGGGCCGTCCCTCTGGTCGGCAAGGCTTATTAAACCGTTTCTCAAGGGCCTTTTCAGAGTTTTCCCTCCAGTCAAGCCTCCTCCTCCTCTTTGGCATCTTAACTTGGTTCTCGCCCAGCTCATGAAGCCTCCCTTCGAACCTATTCATCGGGCGGAGTTGAAATTCCTCTCCTGGAAGGTAGCTCTTCTGCTAGCCTTGACTTCGGCTATGCGAGTGGGTGAACTGCAGGCTCTCACCATTCAGGAACCTTTTCTCCAGTTCAAAAAGGTACAGTGATACTGCGTACCAACCCAAAGTTCATACCGAAAGTGCCTTCAGACTTTCATTTGAATGTACTGGTTATACTTACAGCTTTTTTCCCTCAGCCGGCTACTCCGGCAGAAAAGGCACTTCACTCTCTTGACATTCAGAGGTGTTTAAAATTCTATCTCCAACGTACTAAGGACTTCAGGAAGTCTTCTCAACTATTTGTGTCCTTTAGTGACCCTCGTAAGGGTTTCTCCTTTCCAAGCAGGGGATTGCTCGTTGGATTATCAGCGCTATCCAGTATTGTCACAGAGCAGCGGGCAAGCCCCTGGAAGGGGCGGGTCCGCGCTCATTCCACGAGGGCGATTTCTTCTTCGACAGCCCTCTTTGCCGGAGTTCCTATCCGGGAAGATCTGCAGGGCGGCGACCTGGAGCAGTACCCATACGTTTACAAGGCATTACTGCCTGGATTCTGTGACGCAGAGTGGCACAGCAGTCGGCCAGGCAGTCCTGAGGAACCTCTTTCAGTAGTGGTGAGCTTTTCCTTTCATCCCTCCTTCCATGTTACTGTTTTTCAGCTCTTGCACATTTTTGAACCTTATGTGTTTATATTTCCTAAGGGTTTCTAATTATGTTCTGACCATTGATATTGTAGTTATGGTGCATATGCTATTGCTTTGTTCTTGGTTTTATGATGGTCATGGTTCCAAAAATGTGCTGACAACTGCTAGCTACTCTGATATAAGCATAGGAATCTATGAAAGTTCCAATACTGGAGTAAGAAAACAAGTTACTTACCTGTAACTTTGGTTCTCCAGTATTGGAAACTTTCATAGATTCCCATGCGACCCACCCTCCTCCTGGGAAAGCTCAGCCTCTTCCATCTCCAGTGGTGTGGTTACACAACGGCTACGAAAATCTGAGGTTCTGAGCTTCTCTCAGGAGGGTTCTATGGGGTGAGGCTAATCTGATTGGTGTGTTTTTTTGGTTTTTTTTGGTCTCTTTTACAAAAAGAGGTGGATAGGTTGCAAAACAAGAATGGCCTAGGTTCTGTTTTGGTAATGGTTTCTATTGCTATTTTATGTATACCGGGGACTCCCATTCCGACGACGGGAATGATACAAGCATGGGAATCTATGAAAGTTTCCAATACTGGAGAACCAAAGTTACAGGTAAGTAACTTGTTTTCTTATTGTCTACTGGATATATAGCAATTCATTTGGGAAAATATAATCAGGGAAACATACGTTATGAAAGTCACCTATGTATTTCTGAAATGGGAACAAAATTTGGAGTTTAGAAACAGTAGCTAATTGCACATCTCCGAAATTGTGGGGTACCCATACCAGCATGTGAATTATAGGTCATTTTTCAAAGTGACTTCTTTTTTACACATTGTCTTACATTTGGAAGGCAGAAATGCATTGAAAGTCAATAGGTAATAACAGTTGGTCTACAATTTTGTGTTCCCCTAAGTCTCCCGATAAAAATGGTACCTCACTTGTGTGGGTAGGTGTAGTGCCCACGACAGGAAACGGCCCAAAATGCAACGTGGACACACCACATTTTCACAGTGAAAACGGACCCTTTTTTTGCAAAGTGCGTAGCTGTAGATTTTGAACCCTATCTCTGCCGGCACCTAGGGAACCCTAGCAAACCTATACATTTTTGAAAACTAGACACCCAGGGGAATCCAGGATGGGGTGACTTGTCTGGCTCTCACCAGGTTCTGTTACCCAGAATCCCTTGCAAACCTCAACATTTGTCCAAAAACACATTTTCCTCACATTTCTGTGGTGGAAAGTTCTGGAATCTGCGTGGATCCACAAAATTCCACCCACCCCGCATTCTCCAAAGTCTTCCCAGATAAATGGTACTTCACTTGTGTGGGTGGGTCAAGTACCCGCAACAGGCAAGGGCCCAAAACGTATTGAGGAGACATCAACATTACCTATAACTAAAACAACCTTGTTTTGCAAGGGGGGTCCCATGAGTTTTGGCCCCAGGCTCGGCGGCCATCTTGGGAAACCTACCAAACCCACACATTTCTGAAAACTAGACACCCGGGGAGTCCAGCGAGGTATGGCTTGTGTGGACCCACCAACGTTTTCCTACCCAGAATCCCCTGCAAACCTCAAATTTAGCTGGAAAAATCACATTTTTCTCAAGTTTCTGTGTGGGGAAAGTTCAGGAATCTGCATGGATCCACAAATTTCCTACCACCCTGCGTTCCCCTGGTCTCCCGATAAAATGGTACCTCACTCGCGTGGGTGGGTCAAGTACCCTCGACAGGCAAGGGCCGAAACGTATTGAGGAGACATCAAGATTACCTATCACAAAACAACCTGGTTTTGCAAGGGAGGTCACCATGCGTTTTGGCACCAGGCTCGGCGGCCATCTAGGAAACTACCAAACCCACACATTTCTGAAAACTAGACACCGGGGAGTCCAGTAAGGTATGGCTTGCGTGGATCCAACGTTTTCCTTCCCAGAATCCCCTGCAAACCTCAAAATTAGCTGGAAAAAAACACATTTTTGTGTGGAATCACCGTGACGGCACAAATGTCCTACCCCACAGCGTTCCCCTCAGTCTTCCGATTAAAATGATACCTCATTTGTGTGGGTGTCCAATGCAGAATTGGCTAAAAACTTATTTTTAAAAAAAGAATTGCGCTTGGAATTCTTGGTGCTGTACCCTTAATCCCTATGTTTTTGGCTCTTCCCAGTCACAGGCCCTTGCCCCACCCACACAAGTGAGGTATCATTTTACTCGGGAGACTGAGGGGAACACTGTGGGGTAGGACATTTGCGCCGGCACGGTGATTCCACACAAAAATTTGTGGAAAATGTGGTTTTTTTTCCAGCTAATTTTGAGGTTTGCAGGGGATTCTGGGTAGGAAAATGTTGGGGGGATCCAAGCAAGCCGTACCTCGCTGGACTCCCCTGGGTGTCTAGTTTTCAGAAATGTGTGGGTTTGGTAGTTTCCCAAGATGGCCGCCGGGCCAAAAGCCCAGGTGACCCCTTGCAAAACCAGGTTGTTTTGTGATAGGTAATTTTGAAGTCTCCACAGTACGATTTGGGCCATTTCCTGTTGCAGCCACTATGCCTACCTACACAAGTGATGTACCATTTTTATCGGGAGACCTGGGGGAACGCTGGGTGGTAGGACATTTGTGTCAGCCCTGTGATCCTACAACTTTCCCACATAGAAATTTTAGAAAAAGTTGATTTCTTCAGCAAAATTTGAGGTTTGCAGGGGATTCTGGGTAGGAAAACGTTGGGGGATCCACGCAAGCCATACCTCATTGGACTCCCACGGGTCTCTAGTTTTCAGAAATGTGTGGGTTTGGTAGGTTTCCCTAGATGGCTGCCGACCCCGGGACCAAAAACTCATGTGACCCCCCCTTGCAAAAGCAGATCGTTTTGTGATAGGTAATTTTGATGTCTCCACAATACTTTTTGGGCCCTTGCCTGTCGCGGGTACCTTACCCACCCACACAAGTGAGGTACCATTTTTATCGGGAGACCTGGCGGAAAGCTGTGCAGTACGAAATTTGTGTCCGCCCGGTGATCCCACAACTTTCCCACACAGAAATTTGAGAAAAAAGTGATTTTATTTTTCCAGCAAAATTTGAGGTTTGCAGGGGATTCTGGGTAGGAAAACGTTGGGGGGGGTCCACGCAAGCCATACCTCCCTGGACTCTCCCGGGTGTCTAGTTTTCAGAAATGTGTGGCTTTGGTAGGTTTCCCTAGATGGCCGCCGAGCACGAGGCCAAAACCCAGGTGACCTCCTTGCAAAACCAGGTCGTTTTGTGATAGGCAATTTTGATGTCTCCTCAATACTTTTGGGCCTTTCCCTGTCACGGCTACTTGGGCCACCCACACGAGTGAGGTACCATTTTTATCTGAAGACCTGGGGAATCGCTCAGATAGATGGAAGTTTGTAGGTCGCCGCAGATTCCTGAACTTTCCATCTCTTAAATGTGAAGAATTTTGAATTTGAGCTAAATTTGAGGTTTGCAGTGATGCTTGGTAAAAGAAAACCAGTGAGAGCCACGCAAGTCATTCACCCCTGTATTTCCCTCGTTGTCTACTACTCAAAAATGTGAAGTTTTGCCTAGGTGACGACTGAGCTAGGGCACAAAGTCCCCTGCTACCCATATTGACAAAAAAAGGTCTTACAAAAGACCATTAAACCGCCACAAATATAAATCTGACGCTAATTTGATAAAGTTAATCCACCACTTACACTGGTTGGTTTTAGCACCTCCAGAAACGCTGGCTTCAAAGCACAAATGCTTATCAAAGTATATAAATATTGAAGCCAAGCCTTCTGAAGGTGAGCCATAAAGCCACTTCACGGCACCAACCACTTTTGGTCCATTCACGCATCACACACACAAGACTTCCATACCGCCAGCCACTGGCCCAATCAACCAGATCACTTGCACTTACATAAACATACCGCCGCCATGCAAGGGCCCATCACATTCATACGCCACAAGACATAATGAGTTTGACTACATTTTACCACCTGTCAAGTCTCCGCTCCTTCCTTTACGTTACCGAACGCATGCAGAGTGAACCTTTACTAATGGCTCCCATGACAGCCACATGAGGCTCAGGAAGACATGTCTTCAGGCGCCTTTCAGCGCACTCACTGTGCTAAATCTAACTCCTTCTACTTTGTGGATGCAAGTTGAGTGGTGCCCGAGTATGCCGCAAAAGCCATTCCTCGAGCTGAGCAAGCATATCTACCTTTGAAACTAAGGCAAACATGCTGAAATTTTCAAAAGCTTTCTAAAGAGAACATCATAAACTATGAAGAACGGTTGAATGTGAAACACGGGTACTCCGTGACAACGTGGCGTATGTTCTGTCCACCAGTATGTGCAGCGTGGGGACTATAATGCACATGTCAATTGGCGAACAGAACAACTACCACTTTCTGAAAGCAGATAAAGGTGTTGAGAAGGCCATGATTTCCTGAAGTAGAGGAACAAATATCCTGCAGCAGCTTGCGTAGTGAAGGAGTGGCCTCAGACAGTAAGTATCCATTCACACCAATTGAAAGGTTTACCTATTGGCAGCTTCACCTCAGTCAATTTCCCAGTATTTTGCTTTAGTATGATACAACATAAAGCAAGTAGGAAAACAGAAGGCAGGCTTACTTGGGCACTGGGGACAGTAAACAAGAGTCTCCTGCCTCTTTCCCTGCATCGAGCACACTTTACAGCGACGACATGGTCGCTCCTTTTTGGGTGTTGCAGGAATTTTATCAGCAAAGTGTTGCTCCTGTAGCCTTGCCACGTCCTCCAGAATACATGAAGTGGAGGCTGCTGCTTCTGTAGCAGTGAGACTTTCAATCACAGACAACTGAAAGTCAAGGAAAGACATGAGTCTTCCTGTGGTGGTCTGACTATAAACCACATGCGCATTGTATGTTGCCATCTGGATCAGGTGAGTAAACAGTTTCTTATACCAAGTGCGAGTTTTACGACTCGCATTGTATGGCTGAAGAACCTGGTCGTACTTGTCCACTCCGCACATGTACTTGTTGTAATCAAGTATACAGGTGGGCTTGTGGACTTCGGCCATCTGACCCCAAACCGTGACAGGGGAAGTGCTCTCGGCATGAATTGTAGTGAGCACATACACGTCGGGCCTATCTGAGAACTTGACTGCGAGCAGTTCATTGGAACGCAACGCAGTGCTCTGGGATTTCTGGAGCTTATCCAGTATTGGGGTATCGTTCATAGATTCACATGCCTGAATCATTCCTCGTCGCCGAGATGGGAGTCCCACGGTAAAATACAAAAGTAGTGCCATAAGTAATAAATAGGCCAAAGGAGGCCCAAAGGCTATATCTTAGTAGCCTATCTATGTCCTTATATGAAATAAAGGACCAAAATTCGGCTCTAACCAATCAGCTCTCGGCACCCTCTAGAACACTCCCAACAGAAGCAGTTCTCCTCAGATTTTCACCGCACGTCGTGTGGAAGGGAGTCTCCCTGAGTGCTACTCAGTTTTTTCTTCTCTTCAGCTTCTTCAAGCAAGTATGTCTGATAAGAAGGGCCTCTTCCGCTCCTGCAGGACCTGTGGGAAGAAGAGAGTCCATGTTGATGATCTTCATAAACATTGTCTTTATTGCCTTTAACCCAAACATGAGGCTAAAGACTGTAAAATCTGCCGTCCCTTTCCCTGTAAGACTCTGAGGGACAGAGAGGCAAGATTACTTCTATGGCTCAAATCTAAAGAACTTCCTTCTTCGGCTGAAGAGGAGGATCGAGCTTCTACATCTAGCAAGAGGGCTAGGTCTCAAGAAGGCTCCTCAGGTGAGGGAAGAAAACACATGAAAACTTCCATGGAAAAGTCTCTTCACAAAGAGAGGAGTTCTAGACACTCCTCTGAGCCACCATCATCTCCCCCTTCTATGCCACTCACAGAGCGTCCATGATCATCCTCTTCAGAAACTGTGAGTAAAAAACACCAAAAATCTGTGTCGACGATGACTGTTACCACGTCGTCGACGGTTTGTTACATCGTCGACGCCATCGTTGACGGCGACTATTTCGACGACAGCCATTTTATCGCCTATCTCGTCGACTACGATTTCCATTTCGACGAGACCATCGTCGAAGCCTGTCGACGAAGAAGCCGTTGACTAAGCTTCCGACGAAGATTCCAACTGCACCGTCGACGACGACCGTCGACGGGTGAGACATCGACGTCGCCGACAGTCTATGAACGTGCCTGTGATCCTATCGTCGTCGACGACAGGACCGTCGACGAGGGACATTCCTACCATTCATATTTCAGCACCGTCGACGCCCCAGTCGACGGAAGTTTATCAAATAAAGACAATTCAAAGGCCTTTTCAGGACTACAGTAAAGTTTCTCCTCTACCACCATCACACCTTTTATTAGGTTTCATGGAGGATGTGGATTATGATGAGGAGGAGGAGGATCCATACAGAGTGGCTCATAGTCCATCTGAGCTCAATGTTAATTTCCAAGACACTGACGAGGATGATGATTACCAAGAGGAACATTACTACCATGAGCAATATATGGTTCCACGTCATACATACCAGTTCCATCACAGGCAGGAATCTCGTCAGAGGGAAGTGGCTCATCTTCCTCCAGCACTTATTCAAGACTTACAGGCTATGTTGGCGGATTATCGTCAGAGATTTCCTCCGCAGCAAATTCCGTCAGAGAACCCAATTCCACAAGTAGAGGTTCCTGTTCCAGTAGCAGAGTCTGCTTTACCTAGTACACCGGCTCCTGCAGGTCCACCTGACACTGCTCATCAGGACACTTCTTCCTCAGATGAGGAAGTTGAGGAAGGCGAATTACCTAAACAAGCAGATGCCCCAGATCCCTGGGACGATTATATCATCGAGACACCATCTCCGCCTCCGCATTTACCCTCTGACTCGCCTCCTGAAGACATCGGAGGATTTCATAACTTGATGCAGAGAGCAGCCACTAGATTTCAGCTCCCTATTACGGTTAAACAGACTGTTTTTTACATGACTTCAAGGAGGATACTAGAAAGGTCATTCGCTCTATTCCCATCATTGATTACGTCTGGCAAGAGGGCGTGAAAATCATGAAGCCGCCAGCATCCATAACTGCGGTGCTACCTCGTATAGAGAAAAAATACCGCGCTCCAGAGAACAGTCCATCTTGCCTCATAGGTCATCCGAGGCCAGACTCGGTAATATCTCAGGCTGCACAGCGGCGTTCAAAGAGCCCTGCAACACCAATTACTACTCCGCCAGACAAAGAGGGACGTCGTATGGACCTTTTACGCAAAAAATTCTCTTCTATGGCTGCAGCTTCTATTAGAGCTGCTAATGCCTTAGCAATCATTGGCCGTTATAACCGCCAAATGTGGTCCGATTATAGCGGGATTTATAGATCTTATCCCAGAGGATCAAAGAGAGGAGGCACGGAAGATCTTATTAGAGGGCGAGCGAGCTGCCTCTGAAACAATTGACTGCGCATTGGACATCGCCAACAAGAGCTTTCGGCAATTAGCTGGGGCAGCAGTTCTTCGGCGCCAGGGTTGGCTTAAAGCGACTACCTTCAGGCCTGAAGTTCAGACGAAAGTACTGGACATGGCTTATGATGGGGATTCACTGTTCGGGAAACATATAGATGAAGCCCTTTGGCAATCAAAACTGACACAGACACCGCAAAATCTTTAGGTGCTCTACAATATAGACGCATACCTTTCAGAGGAGCTAGAGGGCGAGGATTCACTACATATCGAGGCGGATATCAGTCGAATCAGCAGTATCGTCAATACCAACCTCAGTACCTACAGTCATATAACCAATCGTCTTACCGTCCGTCATCAACGGCTGGTTTCTCTCGCCAGGGTGGCCGAAAGCGAACACCGCAACAAGGCCGTGATTCTACCAGAAAGCAATGAGTTTCTCAGGGTGCCAGTCAACCTTTCCCCCTACCCGTGGGTGCAAAAATTTCTGCTTATGCACAGCGGTGGCACGAGATCACTTCAGACCGCTGGGTGCTGGACCTAATCACCAAAGGTCATACACTAGAATTTCTCCAGATACCACCTATCACTCCGCCCAGGGGTCCCCCTCCCCTCGTCTTCACTTATTGCGCAAAGAAGTCTTGATTATGCTCCTCAAGGAAGCGATAGAAGAGGTACCATCAACGCAGAGAGGAAAAGGTTTCTACTCTGTTTCTTCCTAATCAAAAAGAAGTCAGGAGAATGGCGACCGATTCTGGATCTCCGCAATCTCAACAAATTTCTCAAAAAGCAAACATTTCGGATGGTAACACTTTCCGATATTCTGGGGTGCTTAACTGAAGGGGACTTCATGACTTCTCTGGACATGGAAGACGCATACTTTCATATCCCTATCCATCCAAAACATCGAAAGTATCTACGATTCACAGTGGCTGGCACCCACTATCAATTCAAGGTGCTCCCGTTTGGCCTAAAATCAGCGCCACGAATCTTCACCAAGTGCTTGGCACCAGTAGCAGCGACTTTACGATCTCAGGGGATCCAAGTATTCCCATACCTCGACGATTGGCTGCTCAAAGCTCCGTCGAAGCAAGAGGCCAATATTGCGACAATAGTTTGTCTTCATCTGTTCAATTCACTAGGGCTCACGTTGAACAAGGGCAAATCGAATTTGGTTCCAACTCAGAAAATTCTATTCCTCGGAGCATCTCTGGACACCGTCCAGTGCAAAGCATTCTTGTCTCGAGACCGTCAGGTGCGCCTTCAAAAATTAGCGACAGCCATTTCAAAAAGAAAGTCAGTTTCTGTTCGAACATTCCAGTCGCTCCTAGGAATGTGCTCCTCAGCGATCAACTTGATCCCTTTAGCGCGACTCAAAATGAGACCTCTTCAGGAGGAATTGCAGAAACAATGGCAACAAGCACTAGGTTCTTTCGAGGATGTTATACAAATAACTCCACGTATGGTGGACGCACTCCGTTGGTGGTCTCAGACAGCAAATCTTGCCCAAGGTCTCACTTTTCTCCAAAACATCCCGGATTTTGTTTTAACGACCGACGTTTCCATGGAAGGATGGGGAGGTCATCTGCAGGATCTACAGATCCAAGGAAAGTGGTCTCAGATTCAGAAGCAGCAACACATCAACAGTTTGGAGCTTCGAGCCATATTTTTGTCACTTCAGGCTTTCCTTCCAAGGATAGCAGGTTCCTCAGTGCTGGTCCGTACCGACGATACGACCAGCATGTACTACATAAACAAACAAGGAGGAACAAGGTCTGTAACGCTCTCCCAGGAAGCGCAAGAATTGTGGGAGTGGACAACGTCTCACAGAATATCCTTGAAGGCCGAGCATGTCAGGGGTCTACACAAGACACTAGCAGACGCGCTAAGCAGATCCCTCTCCGGCTGCCACGAGTGGGAGTTGGAGCAAACGCAGGTGAACAGGATTTTTCAGATATGGGGCAAACCAGCTCTGGATCTGTTTGCGTCACAGGAGAACAAAAAATGCCGATTTTACGCCAGCAGGTTCCCTCAACCGGGGTCAAGAGGGAATGCCCTTTCAATGAGATGGTCCGGGATCTATGCCTACGCTTTCCCCCCATTCCATTAATCCCCAGAGTGCTCAGCAAGTTGAAACTGGAGGGCTGCCGCCTGATTCTGATTGCACCTCGTTGGCCCAGACAGTATTGGTTCCAGGAGCTTCTTCTGTTGTCGCAAGACAAACCCATTCGCCTGCATCCGACAACGACCATGTTATCAAGGAACAGTGGTCAGGTAGTCCATCCGGATCCGCAATCCCTGCACTTGCACGCTTGGCTCCTGAGTTCCTAGAGTTCAAAGATCTCAATATCTCGCAGGACTGTCGAGATATACTGTCTAAATCCCGGGCTGAAAGCACTATCAAAACGTATCGGTTAAAATGGAAGAGATTTTGTTGTTGGTGTGAAACTAATAAAATCCATCCAATTCAAGCTCCTGCTGAGCAGATTTTACTTTACTTGCTCTCACTGGCCAAGTCTGGACTCACTTTCTCGTCAGTCAAGGTCCACCTGGCTGCTATTTCCAGGTACAGGAAATCTTCACAGCTTCCTTCTTTATGTTCATCTTCTCTTGTGAAACAATTAATGAAAGGTCTTTTTCGCACTTTCCCTCCTGTGCGTTCACCGCCTCCGGAGTGGGAACTCAATGTGGTGTTAGCGCAACTGATGAGACAACCATTCGAACCAATTCATAAAGCAGATCTCAAATATCTCACGTGGAAAGTAGCCCTCTTGCTGGCTCTTACTTCTGCAAGGAGGGTTAGTGAGATTCAAGCTTTTATGATCAAGGAACCATTCTTACGTTTTACACAAATATGTAATCCTGCGGACAAATCCTAAATTCATTCCGAAGGTACCCACGCAATTTCACTTGAACGAACCGGTTATGCTACAAACTTTCTTCCCGAATCCATCCAGTCCAGCTGAAAGAACATTACATTCATTGGATGTAAAAAGGTGTTTGAAATTTTATCTTCAAAAGACAAAGGATATCAGAAAGACGGATCAACTGTTAGTGGCCTCACGGTCAAGGAAAACAGGGAACAGCTGTAACAAAAGCCACAATAGCCAGATGGGTCGCATCTGCCATTCAATTCTGCCACGAAAAGCCAACAAACCTCTCAAGGTGAGGGCTAAAGCCCACTCCACCAGAACTGTCGCTGCATCTACGGCTTTGTTTGCTGGGGTTACATTGGACAAGATATGCCGTGCTGCGACATGGAAGAATGTCCACACGTTCACAAGACATTACTGCCTCCAATCTGCACAAAAGGAGGATGCAGCGGTTGGACAAGCTGTGTTACGCCATCTCTTTCAATAAGGTCAGATTCTTTATATTTCTTTAATGCTTGTCTATGATTAGTTTCCTTTACTGTTACATTGCTTGCAGTATTCATGCTCCTATGTTTCTCAATTTATGTTTCTCATACTGATATCCACTGTATGATTATTATTTTATGCCTTATCATTGCAATGTTTCAAAATTGTGATGTGTTTTGGGAGTTTTAAATTACATGTCTCCCACTATCCGCTAACGACAGTACAATTGGGGTACTGCTTGCTATTCTGATTCAGGCATGTGAATCTATGAAAGATACCCCAATACTGGATAAGAAAACAAGTTACTTACCTGTAACTACAGTTATCCAGTATTGATATCTTTCATAGATTCACATGCACCCACCCTCCTCCCCGTGGAACCAGTTCAGTGATTTTAGGGATATTTACTTCCCACTTGTGCTTGGAAAATCTGAGGAGAACTGCTTCTGTTGGGAGTGTTCTAGAGGGTGCCGAGAGCTGATTGGTTAGAGCTGACTTTTGGTACTTTTTTCATATAAAGACATAGATAGGCTACTAAGATATAGCCTTTGGGCCTCCTTTGGCCTATTTATTACTTATGGCACTACTTTTGTATTTTACCGTGGGACTCCCATCTCGGCGACAGGGAATGATTCAGGCATGTGAATCTATGAAAGATACCAATACTGGATAACTGTAGTTACAGGTAAGTATCTTGTTTTCTAATTGCAAACAAGCTCCTGCAGGAATCCTTTGCAGCGACAACGAATTGTACCGCAAGCCACGGTGCCAGCTTTGTGGAGCTCACTGAACAGCTCTACTCCTGTATAGAAATTGTCAACATAAAGGTTATAACCTTTGTGAAGGAGTGGCTGGACAAGCTCCCATACGATCTTTCCTGTGACCCCTAGCGTGGGAGGGCAACCTACAGGGTTAAGAGTTGTGTCCTTCCCTGTATACACTCTCAAGCTGTACACATAGCCAGTCTAGCTCTCACACAGCATGTACAGCTTGATGCCATAGCGAGCGCGTTTGCTCGGGATGTACTGCCTGAACAGCAGCCGCCCTTTATACAAGATCAAGGACTCATCAATGTCTATATTCTTTCCAGGAGTATAAACCTCTGGAAACCTGGCAGACAAATGTTCCACGACAGGCCGAATTTTGAACAACCTGTCATGGTCTGGATGGTCCCAGGGCAATGCAGCAGAATTGTCATTGAAATGCAGCATGCGTTGCAATAGCAAAAAACGATCTCAGCTCATGTCTGGTGCGAAGATGGGGGTTAACCAAACCGTGCGAGTAGACCAGTAGGATAGCAAGGTTGGTTTATGCACTACCCCCATTTTAAGCGTGAGGCCCAAAAATATCTTCAACTCCCCTAAAGAAGTGGGAGTCCACTTGTGTGCCCTAGAATGAGGCCCCAAGAGTGCCTCCATGCTCCCTCAGAAATTGTTCGACACGCAAATTTGTTTGCTGCACAATTTTATCAAGTAAGTCAACATCCAAAGAGATGGACGTGGTCAATTGGCAAAATATTTGCCGTATCGACTTTACATCCAGCATCACCAGTGAAAGGCGGAATTTGGGGCTGAACTAAATTGGGAGGCTGCCAAGATAGCGCTCCGTCTGCGCTTGCGGCCGCACGTGCCTGCTCTCTGGGTTGCTCTAACCTGCTACTGGTGTCCCGCTGCACAGACTGTGCTGGCAAAGGGACAGCACGACTGACATCGTCTCCTTCAGAATCGCTGGAAGATGAGTCGTCGGATGGAACTGCGCTGACTGAAAATCACTCCCAGATTCTGCTCCATTGTCCTCTCCCTCAGATGCTGTCTCAGTATCTGCTGTCTCAGTCTCTGATCCAGCCTCAGAGCTGGACTCCAGAACCAGATTTAGGGCCTGGGCAGCATTCAACCAACGATACGACCTCTCTGCTAGTGCCTAAACTATCCTTTTAAAACACTATCCTATGTAGAAGGCAGATGGGTTGTTGGTTTCAAAGTGTTGGTGGGTGTGTCCGTGAGTGAAGTGTTTAACAGTCAGTAATGACGAAGTCACCTTACCTTTCCGAAATCCGTACGCTCTCCAAAGAAAGAGAGGAAAAAGACACTTACTGTACCTTGCCACATACCCATCGTCGCAGCCTTTAGCGCTGGTAGAAGCCAGTGCGACAATCATTTTGGCGCCCTCCCATGACTTTCAATAAATATCTGTTATTCAGCGCCAAAATGCCTACGGGTGAACGTGGTGCTTTACGATTGCACACTATGACCTCCCTTTGATTCCCTCACTACCATCCAGCAAACGTGCCCCTCATCTCTCCATAGCCCCTCTCTCACATACATTTCATCTGATTCTAATGCGTGGCTTTACTAATCCACTTAGCTATCCACATAATTCAGATCTGTTCTTTTCCAGCATGCCCTCTGCATTACTTTATGGCGTCAAAACTGCCACTAGACAAAAGTCAGATATTTCTATCTAGCAGGAATTTTTTTTTGTACTCTGCAGCAGTACCACACATCTGATAGAGACTACTAGCCGCAGATTCCTTAACGTAGAATTATCCCCAGGCGTGAGACTGGATCCGGAAACTTTTTGCCTCAGCATCCCTGCGCGCCGGGGGGAGGGGGGGTGGCACCACACGACTCCGCCCTGACGCTGTCCGCAGACGTGATGTTAGCGAGGTCACATAAGTCCCGTCCCGGCTCGCTGACGTCAGTTTCCTTCTTTTCCGCGTGCAACGCGGATCCGGAGTGAGTTCCCTTGACCTGTTTTCAGGCCTCTTTTAACGCCCTTGCGTTGGGAACAGTGTGCAATGCCTTCGGGTTTCAAGACGTGTGCTTCTTGTACGCGTCAGATGTCGGCGACGGACCCTCACCCTATTTGTATGTGGTGTTTGGGTGAGCACCATGATTCTACGGACTGCGACGCTTGTCAGCATCTCAAGCCGAAGTCCCGGCGGGAGCGCCGGATGAAGTTGCTTTCGGCCCGCTTGTCAAGATCAGTCTCGTCACCGTGTCCGTACCCTACCTCGGAAGGGTCCAGAAGCCGCCCGATTCTGGTTGCGGCATCGTCCTTCACCGAGGCCCCACGGGCGTCGCCGCCCACCGGTAAGTCTTGCAGCTTGTCACCGAGGCCCTGTCCTCGTTCTGCTGAGGGCGCGGGTTCCTCTCGGGACGTGCACCCTCGCCCGTCGCCACCCTATCCGCCGTTTCCTGGCGTTGGGCGACAAGGGCCCAAATGAAGGCCTACGCTACGGCTCTGCGGGCTTCTTTGGGCCCCCTCCTCTTCCTGAGACGTCTGCGGATCCCTCGCCATGCGCGGCCTTCGCGGACTCGCCGGCGGATTCGCCCCGGCGCCGACGCGTTCGGCTTCAGGTTTTGGAGGTGTGGTGTCGAGGTGCGGCCCTCCGGGGTTCCCTCTTCGGCCCACGGCGTCCCTGCCTCGCCGCAAAACCCCGCGGGGTTCCCTGTGGTGTCGCAGGAGGTCGCCGGGACTCACGGCTCGTCCCCGAGTACCCCTCGGTCCTCTGGGCAGGCGGCTGTCTTCCCGGAGGCCGAGCCAACGCCTTTCCGGCGCCGACGGCTTTCCTCCCGGCCCTGGCGGCGCCACGGGTGGAGGTCGGGACCCGGGCGCCTCCCGAGTCCCTCTCGGACCTCTGCGCAGGCGGCTGCCTCGCCGGAGGTCGAGCCGGCGCCTTTCGGCGCCGTTCATTGGCCACTTCGGCTCCGACCCCGCCCCTTTCTCCTAGGATGCTTGTGGTGGTGGAGGTCGACTCAGCACCCCTGGTGGACACTTCGGCGCCGATCGAGGACACACCGGTGCCCATGGCGAACTCTCCGGCGCCGTCCCGTCGTCGGAGCTTCCTCTCCGGAAAGTTGTCATCTCCTTGTCTCCTCTTCACCGGAGACTGGACGCCGCATCGTTGCCTTTTCCCCAGCGGGTTCTATGCCGTCTCCGCGTCCACAGCCCCAAGACCCGCTCTTCTACACCTTGCAGTTGGTTGCCCCGCAGGCTTCTCCGCCTTCTCTGGAGACCCCTCGGGCACCTCACTCGTCCGTGGGTCCTCCATCCTACAGGGGCTGGCCGTTTCTTCCTCCGGCAGGGCACGGGGACGGGCGGCTTAGTTTGCAGCCTTCGCCCACGGAAGAGTTGCTCTCTCCCCACGTCGCCCTACGGAGGCGAGTGTAGCCTTTGTCCGGGCCATCTCCACGGCCACCGGCATTTTGCAAATGGGCAACCCGGTCGTTCCACTCCCAACGGATCACTTGTTGGAGGTCTCTCCACCAGGGCTCTGGTGGAGGGGATCCGCTTCTTCCGTTTGAAGCTTCGCTCCACAACTCTCTTTTGGGGCATCCTGCTACGGGGATCCGGTGCCTCAGCCGCTCCTCACCGCCACCGTCCTGCCCCGCACGATCCAGTCTGCCTTTTTCCCACCCATCTGCCCAGGGCCCTGTCCTGTCCTGCAGACTGCTTTCCCTTCCTTGCCTTCGGTGTTGCTCCTCCGTCACGGGAGGCCCGGTGGTTGGACTCCTGGGGCGTAACATTTTCGCTTCCACTAGTGCTGCTCTGCGCGCGCTCAACACACTTTGTGTGTTGGCCAGGTTACTTCCTGACCTATGGGATTCCGCGGAGTCCCTTCTGTCTGGCGCCTCCCACGAAGGTGTCCGCGCTGATCTGCGGCACCATGTGCTGGATGGTCGGGAGTTAGCTGCCTTTATTCTCCGGTTCGGCCTAGATGTCTGATTCTCTCGCCCGCGCTATGGCGAGTTCCTAGGCCCTCCGCCACCATGCTTGGATTGCGGGATAGCGTCTTTCCCGATAATATTCGGGAGCGTCTTGTTGACCTGCCCTTTGATGGGATTCTTTTATGTAACACCCACACGGACTCCGCTATTCAGCGACTCCTTGCGGGCTCACCCTCCTCCCCCTCCGTAAGCTTCGGCTTGTCGGTCCTCAGGTGTCTTATGGGAGGCGTTTATCCCACTTTTCTCTTTGAGCCTAGTGTTTCGGTTGGCCCCTCTGTGTGCTGTGTGTGGCTGGGAATGCCTTCAGGGTTCTTCAGTTGGCCCCTCTGTACTTTTGGCTGCGGGTACAGCCTTTAGCTTTTGTGGTGTGTGTTTTTTGGCTGTTAGTGAAGCCGTATGGGTCCTCCGGTTGGACCATCTGTGTATTCCTTTTGGCTGATTGGTAAGCCGTCTGTGGTGATACCCACAGGTCTTTCTGTTCTTGACTCTCTGCTGCGTGGTTTCTCCTAAGAGGTGTTCCCCTGTTTTGTTTTGGGCCGTGTCATACCCTAGGTGGGGTACTCGTTGGCTATTGTATAGCTCTGTCCTAAGCTGGGCGGGTGTGGATACCTTCTCGGGTTCCTCGCGTTTCCTGGCGTCACTGTATTCAGCTTGGTGCGGTCTTTTTCTTCAGCCTTAGCGCAGCTCCGCTGCTCCAGGTTCTGTCCTGCTCAGTGTCCGATGGTGTTTCGATCCTTCTTCTACAGGGCTTGCCTGTCATGACTGCTTTGCCCTTTGTTCCTGCGGGATATCTGCCTCTGTGCGTTTTGCCTTCCCTCTTCAGCCTCTGGACCGCCAGACCGACTTTTGTCATGCCGTCCACGGCGTCGTGTCTTGGTGTTTCCACCTTATTATCCGACGTTCGGCCTGGTCCTCTACCTTGTGTTCCAGGGGGGCCAGGATATTCCTGGTGTTCTCCTGTGTTCTGGTTGACGGCTTTGGGTCTGTGCTACATATTTCTCGCCTTCGTGGGCCGGGTTGTGCCACTGGGACGGTCCTTCTCTGGGGCTTGTTCTGGGGTTCCCTTGCCTCGGTCCTGGTCTTGCGCTCGGCTTGTTCTGAGCACACTTCTTCATAGTATGTACCAGCTGCCTGCTGCGCACGCATGGACGTTATAGTCCACCCCTGTGGGCCTCGGCGTGTACCCGTGTGCTCCTGTCTGTCGCTCTGCTGGGGCTTTGCGCGACTGTGTCTTCCTTCTCACGTCTGCGCTTCTCGGCTGTGGGGCCGTTCCTGCTCCTGAGGCGGGCTCTGCCTCCGTTTCCACCTCTTCTTTTTGGATTTTGCGGGTGGTTCTTTTCTTCTTTTGGTACTCTCTTGGTGCCGTCTGTCCCTCCGGGTTCTCTGGCGGACGCCTTGGCCCCTCGGGTAGGCTTGTGGTATCCTGGCCTTCCCTTCTCCTTGTTTTTCTTTACTTCTGCTTGGTGGGGGCTGGGCCGTCCTTCCTGTCCCCGTGACACATCCCCTGTTGGGGCCCTGTGTTCTTCCAAGCTGGTGAGATTCTCTCGCAGACCCTCCTCCCCTCTGGGTATGGCTAGGGTATCTATTCTACGTTAAGGAATCTGCGGCTAGTAGTCTCTATCAGATGTACAAGTTACTTACCTTCGAGTAACGATGTATCTGGTAGAGACGATTCTAGCCGCAGATCTCCTTCACGGCCCGCCCTTCCTCCCCGTTCTGCGAGGACCTTCAGTCTTGTCTTCTGCTAGTCTCCTCTTTCACTTCCTCCCTGGCGGGCTGCTTCGTTCTGTTTCTTTGTTCCACCCCTTCCTTTCTGGTACTTGGACGGTGAGTTTACGTGTACTTCTGCATCCCTCCACCCTGGTTCTTCCAGTGTGGGGCCTACTCACTCTTCTCCCTTTCTCATTGCTTGGGGTTTCTGACCCCTCTGCAGTCCTCTGGGTTGGGGTCTCTTGGCTGTGCCCCAGCCCTTAGCTCTTTACAGGGGATACGACACTCCTTGATGGTGTTGTCTTGGGGTCATTTATCGTTACTCATCTGTTCCGGCTTGTTGCCCTTCACTGTTATAGATTGTGGTTGCAGACTTTCTGTCGTCTGTTATGGCATTTTTCACATGTTTTTCTGCCTCCAGGGTGGATATCGCCTTCGCTTTGCAGGGTTGCTTCTCAGAAGCGGTGCTCTGCTCTTTCCCTTCCATGGCTTTCAGTAACACAGTGCCTGGCACTGTCCCTCATGGTGCTGTCCTTCACCATTCGCTTCTTCCCTTTCTGTTTCACAGATTTTTTTTCGCACACTGTTCCCATACTTTCCCAGTTTTGTTTGTGATGGCTCCGCGTTGTGGCGCGGGAAAGTTCTCGGAGGAAAAACTGACGTCAGCGCGCCGGGGTGGGACTTATGTGACCTCGCTGACGTCACGTAGGCCGCCAGGGTGGAGTCGTGTGGTCCCCCCGATCCCCCCGCCCCCAGCGCGCAGGGATGCTGTGGCAGAAATTTTCCAGATCCAGTCTCACGCCTGGGGATAATTCTACGTTAAGGAATCTGCGGCTAGAATCGTCTCTACCAGATACATCGTTACCGAAGGTAAGTAACTTGTACTTTACTGCCTTTCATGTAACTTCAAAGAGACTCATTATAGTTCTTTCACAGTCTCATATTTTCAGCACTGAGAAATCTCTGTAAATATATATATTATTACCTACTGGCGGTCGCCAGTAGGTAGTTATAGTTAGGACCTAGTTTCCATAGGAAAAGTGTTTTTGATTTGCCAATATCTTTGGCGCCCGCTTGATGAATCTTCGAAATTTTCCCAAAAAGGTTCAGTCAGGTCCTGTCTTGAAAGTTTCGGGTGATTCGTCAAGCGGGGGCCGAGAAAAAGGGGGTCCCAAAACGCATTTTCTCCATGTTAATTTCCATAGAAACTTTAGACACGGCTACAGCCCGAACTGCTGAACGGAATTACACCAAATTTGGCAAAGAGGTAGCTCTTGGTTCAGAAAGCGCCCTTTTAGGTCGAGCCTAGCGCAGCGCGCATGCGCTGTTCTCAGGAGATGACCTTTGGAATCGGTCTGCACTTTTGTAACACTTGTGCGTGTGGCGGCATCCACCTTGCGGGAGCGAGCAGCGGCGCGCAGGGGCCATCTGTTTATAATTAGCGTGGCCGCGCTTGTTTACATTTGCCTGTCTCGTTGTTCAATTAGCGTGGTGGCTTTCCATTTTCGCGTGCGCGTTCATGTTTTTTTTTTTTGCAATCGCTTGTTTTTCTTTGCATTTTCTTTCTGTTAGTGTTAAACTCAATGGTATCGTGGCTGAAAACAGTTGGTCAGTAATTCTCTGGGCCTTACACCGCGTCTTGATGCCTCTGGGAGAAAGCACTAACTTTTTTTCAGTGAATAATGAAAATTTGCACGATTAATGAACACTTCCTGGCTGTGATCCTGGTGCACCCTTTCCACTATGTGAATATAAAAAAAGGTTTGTTGAAGACTAGGCAGTGGTCCAGGAAACCACTGCCAACTCTTAAACAAAAAGTAAACTTTTTCTTTTTAAACGCAGTCACATTTCTTTTAAGGAAAATGTGTTTGCATTTTTATGTTTGTGTTACTACAAATCAGTCCGGCATGGTGGTCTGCTGACCCGAGCAGGCCACCATCCCCGTGAATTCCCTAATTCTTAGTGTTGCAATTTAAGACCTATCTAATTAATATTCATGAGGTGGGTCGATCCAGATACACTACGGTTTGGATTTTTAAGAACTGACCTATTTGTACATTGATCGCTCAAATAAAACTTTACTGGTGATAATTTGCGACCAGTATTTTAGAGCCAGATATTTGTACATATGGCTCTTAGTGTCTACTGAGCAACATAGATTTTACAACAATTGCCATCCTATTAGATATCAGTCAAGCCCATAACATCATGCTTGTTGCCTCATTTCTTGATGCCAAGAAGGCTGTTCACTGCGTTAGATTCATCTTTCTGCAGAAATTGTTGGAGATTTATAACTTTTCAAAAGATACAACTAATCTAAACATGTTATAATCAATTTAGTGCTGCATTCTGTGTTAAGCAGTTTCCTCCACCTTCCGCATAGGATGTGCTACTTGACTGGGTTACCCAACTGTTGTTTTTATCTACTGAACCGTTGATTGCTTCACTTGCTGCTACCCCAATTAAGATTTGTGTATATTTGGGTGGAATAGCAATACTCTTTATTGCCCCAGTTAGTGCCTTGCCTGCTATAAAGAAGCTTATCCAATGGTGTTTCATTAATAGTCATAAGCACTGAATTGTCCCACCAGTTTGTGGGTAATTTTTTTTTATTTTTTAAAATAGATCAAGTACCAAACTCTTTTTTTGAAATGTATCATTTTAAACGATAATTTTAGGAGCCCACATATAACCTTTGTTCAATTTTTGAAGATATGGAAACCAATTTTTAAAACTTTAGAATCTAGATTCAAAACCAGTGAAATGTAAAACTATTTCATCAACATGTTTTAAAATGAAAGTGAAATAGAAATTAGGGTAATGTAGTTAAAAGGCTACATCACTGAAGGCTGAAAAGGTTTGACAGTGTAACATTCTCTTTTTTTGGAGCCGGGAGGAAGAGGGTTGCTATGACTTTATTGAAGATTCTCCTGGAAGTTTATCAGTAAGCAGCTTTTCCTTCTGCGTAGGTTTCCTCATTAACAGTCACACTCACTGGCCAGGACAGCAAGCTCTTACCCTTAAAAACGGACAGGTAATAACTGAGAAAATGTGCTGCACTACCCAGAGAGTAAATGCTTGAATGGACATCTTCTCTGGAGTTTGATTTGAAGTGGTAGTGCTTTGTGAATATGTGAATAGATCTCCAAATTGCGTGCCTTACAAATCTCCGCTATGGAAAGTTTCATAGCGGAGCAGTAGTGACTGCCTTTCCCCTCGTAGATTAGGCTTTAGGCCTACCAGATAAGTATTTGTTAGAATTTTGATAACAGAATAGAACACAGGACATCCTCTATGTTGAAATGGATGTCTTTGTCGTGAGTTAAAGATATAAGAACACACACACAATTGGTCTGATTTGCTTAGGTGAGTAGTTTTAACTAGATTACATTTTAATTCTCTCATTATATCCACAATCTCTATGTAAATGGTCTCGTCTGTCAGTGTAGCACCAGGGGACCATGGCCAAGACAAAAGCAGGCGTGATGGTGGGGCATAACTGCTTGGTGCAGCCGGCTATTGGTAACAAGCCTTGCATCGATCCATGTACATGAGCCCTGGCTACTGGTTTGGTGTAAAGTAATTAAATTACTGTCGGAAGTTAATTCCCTAGGCCATATCTGCAGAGCATAGCCCTTCGGAAAGGCTGCTCCAAAGATTAGAAAGCCTTTTCTGTATCCAATAGGACAGCTGCTGCTCCTAGTCTGTGGTTCATGTGGTGCATTTGTTGCATGTGGGCATTCGTTGCGCTCTACAAATATACCAATCAAATCAGTATTGCAAATAATTATACATAAGTTAATCCTTGTGGCCTATGAGGTACAAAACCCAATTGGACAGGGGAGATCATGCCCTACATGAGCAAAGACAAGTGTTTTTCTATCACTTTAGCCACAATGTTGTTATCCAAGTGAACAGTGACAGCAGGTGGTATGATGCACACTTGTTAGGGACCTTATCAGGTTTCGGGAGTACTGTGAATATAGCCTACCGTACTGTGTATGGCAGTTTGCTACCTTCTGAATATACTGCATGGCAACGTGGAGCTAATGTTTTTTATGCTTTGTAAAACTCGGAGTGGCCATCGGAACCAGGCGTCTTCCCGCCTGCTAGTGTTGATAGCCGCTTTAATCGCTTCCTTAGATATTCGCTCATTCAGAAAGTTTCTATGGCAGGTCTCTAGCTATACAAATGCTTAATCATCTCTGTTGTTCTCAATATCGCCTGTGGTCGATTTTTGTTTCTACAGTATACAGGCATTTGTAATACCTAACTCTACACTGATCTATTCACAAGCCTTTAGGGTTTCACCACTTTCCCTCTCAAACTGTAAAATCTGGAGTCCGATGTCTGTCCCTTTTTAAAAGCCAGCCCAGCATTCATCCAAGGCGCTCGCCCTCTCCATACTCCCTGGCCCATGCGTGTTTCCACAAGTAAGCAACTTCCCTATCCGCCTGCTCATGATATGTCTGCAGTAGAGCATTCATCTCTGAGATAAATGCCCTGTGATATCACCACAACTCTGTCCTCCACCCAATTAATCTCCTTTTCCGTGATCTCCAGTTCTGTATGTATTGCGTTTAGGAAACTATACTTGCATATTTACCAATTATTAGGCCTCTTATGTAGGCTTTGATCGCTTCCCACAATTTGGTATACTTGGATACAGAACCTGAATTCTGGTGGGGGGAAAAACAAATCTATAATCACAGAGCACAATTCGTCCTGAAACACCGCGCCACGGAGAACCTCCAATCTGGACCCCTTAACTTGGACTAGGGGATGGATACAACTATTTTTACTGAGGAGTGGTCTGGTAGTGATTAAGGCAGGTAACCAACCTCTGAGACCCAGGTACTGCCACCTGCGTTACTAGCCAGTAATCTATAAGCGATCTGGTTTTATGGGGAGAGGAGTAAAATTAATCCTCCCTTCCACTGCATTGTCACCCCATGTCTATTAGATCTGGTGTCTCCATTATAGCATGTAGTGTTTCTGTAGATCGTGCAATGTGGGAGCCCCTACCCCACTTCCACCTATAAATATCTTCTCTCTATCAATGTGACCAAGTATGGTAAGGATGATGCCAAAGTAAGTGGAGTCATCAATATTCGAGGCATATTTGTTGATCAACACTATCTTCCTGTTATGAAGTGAATCCACCAACACAGTATATCTCCCACATGGATCCCCATTTTTCAGAGCAAATCTAAAATCAAGCAAACTATGATTTATTATGCACACTCACCTGGAATAAGTATATGGCCTGAGAAATATCTTTGTTACCCCCAGAGTTAAGCTAATTTAAACAAGTTTCCAGGTGGGTTTCTTGCAACATGGCCATATCTACTTTGTGTCTATCTAAATATACCAATACTTTCCTAGCTTTTAGTTTGTTGTTTAAACCTGTTAAGTTACAGGATCACAGTGTTAACGTCCTGTTAGTGGGTGGTTTGTTTCCAGGCATCAGGCATGTTATTGCTATAGGCTTGTGCTGTGCTGTCATTAGTTCTACCGCAAGCAACAGTGTATGACTTCTGCAATTAGAAGGGAGGGGAATGGGTAAACAGACCTCTGATTCAGATCCCCAATTCCTCAATACAGTGGACAGCAGATGAATGGTTACTATTTCTGCATAGAGGCTGCTCTGCTCCACCACATTCGCTCGCGCCTCAAATGGGTAATTGCAATATGTGTCCTTCCTGTGCTTGTATTAGTCACCTCGGGCAATGCGCTTATGCCAGATTTTCTGCCATGTGCTGTACGCCTTCAATCCACCACATGGGCCGGCCAATCCTCTGGTCAGTCCTAACTTCTTTGCCTACATGTATTGATCTCAGGCAAGTATTTCAGCTAAGCGGCCCAATATCCTCACCTTGGTTGCTCACACACACTCCCTGACCTCTAGTAGAGTTTCCTGAAAAACCACAGCCAGGCCATAGGGGTACAGAGAGATCGGCATCTCACCCACCCAGGGGAAAGTTGGGCAGCGACAGCAGTGTGAAGAGGGTGAGGGAGAGTGTCATAACCAGCCCCTCGCAGGTGTAGGATCCGGTCCATGTATTTAGATCGGGCCTTAGGCATTTACAGATGTATGGCCTGTAGCTCAGAGAAGCCAGATTGTGTGAAGTCCCAGGTGTACCCATCATCCCTGCTGCTAGCAAGCTTGGAGGGTGGAGGGATGGGGGCATTAGGCCCAAGGCTGTGTATGTGCCTGCCCGATACAGCCGGCAGTGAGACGAACCTTAAGCAGTTCAGCAACCCCTGATGCCACCGGGCTTCCAAGGTTCTCCTGCATAAGTCGACAGAGGCTTGGTGTCTTCTCCAGTAGCCGGTCTCTGCCTGCAATAAAGCCTTTCCCCTGGGTGGTCTGCACCCGCCTTACCTCTTCATATATACCTCTCCTGTGGGTCCTTACTCTGCAGTTCTATGGAGGATTTTAAGCACATGTGCGGCGCTCTGAGTTATGTGGCCATCTTGGCTGCGGCGTGGCCACGCCAGCCCGTTAATATTTCATATTCATTCCCTTACCTTTCTTTTCTAATGTTTGTCCATCCACCGGAGAATAATTTCCTTACCATCCTTATGATTGGATAACTTGTATCCTTATCTTGACTCAATATCAAGGAACAACTTTTTTAATCTTTCTGCACTCCATGAGCGTGAATGTGTTTTCTTGCTCTCTCCCTGTGTGCCTTTTCCTCCCTTCAAATTCCCGCACCATGCTCTGTTACTTCCATCTCCCAAGCTCGTTTGTTGCTGCCCCCTCCACACCCTTCTTTGCATTTTTTGGGTCTTTTTTGCATTTCCCCCAGGAGGCATCCTGTAACTCTAAGGATATTGTGAACTTTCTGCGCTAGAATAGTTGTACACCTTCTGGGACGTCACTATGCCGAATTATAGGAAATCTTTTTAACCATGTGAGGTCTGGTATTGGACACTGATCTCTTTATTTTTGGGAAAGAATCTTCAATAAAATCCTTTGTTGCCCGGTGACCTGTATACCGACGTTACAGCCCTTTTTTGAAGCATGATGTAGATCTCCTTCTGCAGAAGATGAAGAAGTTGATAGAATTCCTGTGGGGGGATGACAGGGGAGTCTCCGTCTTCCATCAACTAGAGCAAGCCTCAACTGTCCGCTGTCTCTGGTTAAAGAGCATAAAGTAAACAAAAGGAGTAATTTGAATATATACGGCTGGCATGCATTAGTTGTTGCATCTGAGACACCAATGTTAAACAATACTACCCACAAAGGGTGATGTTCAGTAACAACTTACTGACCCTGGACCCTAAGAAGCATGTACATCTGAGGATTCCCCTGCTGGGGAGCCAATGTTACAAGTAAGTGATGTCTTATTTTACTATTGCTACCATTATATTTTGCTGCCTCTTATGGGTGTTCTCTCTTAGGATTCTACCCACTCCTCTGTCATGACACATTTGATTTCTCCCCCAGCGTGGCCAGTGGCTACCTGTACGTGACTATTGTGTACAACATTTCTGTCAGCCTGGCCCTGTATGCACTCTTCCTCTTCTACTTTGCCACGCGGGATCTGCTGAGCTCCTACAGCCCCGTACTGAAGTTCATCATGGTCAAGTCCGTCATCTTCCTCTCCTTCTGGCAGGGTGAGTACTTTCTGTGTTTCCATTCTCCCTAGGTAGACTGCTGCCTCATGTTTTGTGCTACTGCCACCCATCCTTTTGTCAACTGCATCTTTCTTTCCTGGTTTTTCCCCCTACACTTCTTTTTACCCTCCTTGTCATCTCGTTACTCTCTTCTTTGTATTGGTTCCGCGTCTAACACTTCTCCCTCACCCTCACCCCTCTTGCCCATTTCTCTCATCCTGCATTTCCTTGTCTCTTGTTCCCTTTTGTTTTTCTAATAACAATTTTATTGAGTTTTTTAGATAACAGAGTTCTATACTGGATTGTATTTGACAGTGAGATAATCAGTCCTTCCCAGCTCGAAGCTAGTCCATTACATCACCATGTATTGAAAATGGTCCCACAATGGGTCCCATGTTTAACAATGTTTGTAGACCGCCTTCTTCATGTGTGAACAATTATCCATTTCCTTACCTTTTCTCTTACTGGGCGTGCCCTATCAGAGCACCAACATCTGGTGATATCTAGTAAGGAAGAACCACAATCTTATTGTTTTGCTGCAACTCAGAGGTCCCCCTTTCCTCCATAATCCCGAAAGTCTCCAATTTGAGACTAAAATGTACTGGCCTTCTCGATATTGCAGACAGTTTTCCCTGGATAACACCCCAGTACTGCTGCCGCTGATGGCAGTCAGGTCCTTTTAGTAGCATTACAGTACTTGTCTGTTTTGGAGAAAAAAATCAGTAAAGGACCTCGTGGTTACCCGCCAGGGAGTCCCACAGTCTGGAAATTCTAATGTGATTCTGTGCCTTGAAGCTGCACAGCAATGCTGAGTGGGATGGTCATATGCCTTGCCATAGAGTGGATCTCTTTTGTAAACCTACACGCCAATGTAATCCTTTTCCGTGGCACATGCCAGCAGCTTAGCCTGACTTTAATGACGGAGGTTAGTTTCGTGAGCAGCCTGATGCCATTCAAAAATGCCAGTAGGTGAGTTCCTTAAAATCTGGAACATTCCTGCCTGAATGCAGGATCGTCCCTCACCCCAAAACCCAGTAATTTGTAATGATCTGTGTTGCCCGATAGTAGACTTGCAGGTCAGGTGCTATGCCTACCACCTCCCCCACCCCACCCAATCGATGGATTGAATACATCTGCTAAACAATATTCTAGCCTGTTTGCCGGACCAAAGGAAATTGTCGGATACAGTTAAGTATTGTTAAGGAAAAAATTCAAATGGTTCCCAAAGTGGTAATTATGGAGGATGGAAAGTATCCCTTGGAGTGTTACCATCTTGAAAATCGCCACCCTACCTAAAATACTGAAGAGACGTGCACTCCATCTCTTCACATCCTTTTTCATTTTGTCTTAGAGGGTGACTGTGTTCAGCGCCCAGCACTTTGAACATCATTTGTAACAGATATTGAGATACTGAAACCCTTTCACCAGAGTTTGCAATTTAGATTGTCAGCGAGTAGCTACTGAGCTCCCTCTCAATTAATTGTAAGGCCTGATGTGTCCCCGAAAGGTTCAGGATGACAATTGGTCTCTGCCGGCACACCTGGGATCCTTTAGGAAGGGGAGCATATCTTCAGGGAACAGGGTCCTTATACCTTCTTCCCACAGAGATCCCTGCATTAGGCTGTTTTTTCTGATCCATTAGGTTAGTGATCTATGAGTAAGGCAAATGAAGGGAGGGCTGGGGGCAGCCCTCTCTAATGCCCGCGAAAAGGAGAATGGCTTGGACAGGGAACCATTGACTCAAACACTCACCTGGGACCTGTATAAAGGGCCCGAGCATAGTAGAGGAATCATGGACTACAATGTATTTTGTGCAGAACTTAATAGATGAAATTGTAAGTTAAACAAATGGTTTTTTGAAATCCATTAGAACCAGAGCATGGGGTGTCACAATTCATGGGTGTGGGCAAGTGCCGACTTGACCTTTCTAAGACAGTGACCTTTGCCCCAGCCCAGCATAACCCAGTTTTGATTCTCGTGCACTAAGGAAATGATCACTATCCCCAGCCTGGTTCCATTCAACAGATTTTTGGCTTCCACATTCTTGTGTGATATTGAGCAATAAGATGAGCAATGATCCAGGGGTTTCCCCAGCTTCAGAAGGACAGAGTTTGCCCCGCAAAGATCCTCCAGAAAATGACCTGCCTGAAATACCTCATTGAACATGTTTAGAAGGTGAGAAGTCGGACAAGACTCAAATTTGTTTAAAACTCACCAGAAAAACCATTTGGGCCAGAGTCTTCCCAGATTGCATCCCAATTCCCGCCTCCCCTAACTCCTCAGACTTCAATAGTAGGTCTTGAGCATCTGAACCAGTCTCCAAAGGGTTCAGATGGATAAGTCCTGTAATATGGAATAGAGAACAGTTCTGTCTCTGTTGGCAGGTACACCTCGTATGGACACCTGTAGTGATTGAAAAAAGTGACTGCGATCGTGTGGGCCTCGGCCACTCGCTGACCATCCACTGTGTGTGTCACTCTTGAAGAAGTTTCGCAGTTAGCCAGCTAATAAAGTTGTCTGCCCGCTTTGTTACCCTCATGCCTTATGCATTGCTGTGAATCCATCCTCATTAGCCTAGCCATAAATCGGACAAGTTTATAATGCAGTTTGGCCACTTCCAGCAGACGATGGAGGGTGTGGTCCTGCGGGGCCACAAAGCCATTCTCCATGATAAGCATCTCTGACTCCAGTGCTTCAGTCTGACTCTCCTGCTCCATATCCTTATTTGGAAGATATACCATAGCCTGCCCTCAGATCATCACCTCAATGGCCTCCATTAGTAAGGGGACAGAAAGTACTGACCCAGAGTTAGGATGGACGTAGGTGTTGCTGTCCCAGCAAGAGGTTGAGAAATCTCCTCCATTAACCCCCAGGTGTTCAAACGCCAGATAGCACGCAGCTCCACCCACATGTGGCTTCGTTGCAGTTCCGTTAAATATAATGAGGTTGCCCTGTGTCCCTCTGCACATGGGTATACAGTTATAAACTACAAAGAATTCTGTTGGGTGATGCAGTGCTTCACCAAGAATTGTAATTAATGTTGACCATTCACCATTGATGAAAAAGGGTCACAAAATGATCCCTTTAAAAGATAAGAACAACTTTTTTCTGAAAAACAAATCAGATAAAATCAGTCACCACACAAGCAGCAGTTGCTAATTAAATATATTAATTATCCTATATCTAACATTTCTTCCGCATGATGCATATTGTTCTTTTTTATATATATAAATGATCAGCTGCCCATAAGACATACATCACTGAAACATATACATAGTGAGAATAGCAAATCCCAGTGCTCACACTCAAAACTTGAGACCATGAAAACATATAAAATCTAATGTCCAAAGATTAAAGTTCAGGATATCCTTATATCTTCGTTTTCTATCAGTTGCAGTTCCAGCAGCATTTCTTTTTTCTGGGTCCCACTTACAGGACAAGGTCACCAGTTATGTGTTGCGTTTGGTTGCACCCCTGATCTACAATGGGCCTTTGTCCTCCACCTACTCCTAGGCATCCTCAGGTGTATCAAAAAAGTGACCTTTGCCACTGATAAGATCTTTGAAGCATTTTATTTGTTGCTCACTATAAAGAACCTAGGGATGCTCCTGAGATGAGGCTTTGAAATCCAAGGCTGGTATGTGACTAAGGGTCCAATTTCTATGTTGATAAAAAGGGTACTCCGACGCTAACGGTGACGCAGTACCCTTCCCACCAACAAAACGGTCTGCGCCCAGATAGAAAAGTGGGCAAACCTTTGTTGTAACCATGACGGCTGTGTAGCCTCCACTTCCTTTGGTATGCTCAGGACCCAGATGTTTTACTGCCACCTCCCATCCTCATCTTCCACCATTTTCTCCTGGTTTTTGGATGGTCTAGAAAATAGGTTATAGTGCTTTGTAATGTGTGGAATGAGTCTTCTACCACTGAAACATGACCCTCTGCTACATGATCCATTACTATGGGAACATCTTGTTAAGGCAGCAAGACTTCCCAGCCAACCTCTCTGATTTTATCTTCAAGGGAGACACAAGTATCCCGGATTGCTTGGAATGTCACTGTGGCTGAGGACAAACTCCGATTTGTCATCTCCTCTTCCCTCCCTCTTACTTACTCTCTCCTGCTTCCGCTTCCTGCCCTCCCCATTTCCTGTTTCTTCTCAAACTTACATTTTATTCTTCTCACCCCTCCCCCATTGCAAATTTACTCCTTCCTCAACCCTACCCTTAATTCTCTCCCATCATCTTGTCCTCTCTCTCCTTTCTTTTTCCTGCCCCTCTCCATCTAAGCCATCCTCCTTTCATCCTTTTCCACCTTACCCCTCTCACCATGATTTGTCAGGATTATTTTCCTCCTCTCTGCCTTTCATCTTATCCTCACTGCCCTTCTCTTGTTCTTGTCTTCTTTTTCATCCCATTTTCTTTCACCTTTCATCTTTCCTCCTCATATTCACCATCTCACTCTTGTGCCTCCTCTCACACTTGCTCATCTATTTATTAACACTCCCATCCCTCACCTTTCACATCCTATCCCTTTTGTATTCGTCCCACCCATCTTCCTATCACCCTCTCTTTCTCTCCTCAGGCATGCTTCTGGCTATCCTAGAGAAGTGTGGGGCAATACCCAAGATCCAATCAGCAGAGGTGTCAGTGGGGGAAGGCACTGTAGCTGCTGGGTACCAAAACTTCATCATCTGCGTGGAGATGTTCTTTGCAGCTCTTGCCCTGCGTCATGCTTTCACCTACAAGGTCTACGCAGAAAAGATGCTGGATGTTCATGGTAAGTTTGTGAGTGTGTGGTAAAGACTCCTCGCTTCCACCTGTATGTGTCACGTACCCCAGCCATCTGTGGCTCCCTGAAGTTATCATAATTATGGAATATACGTTTCATGTTTACAGTTGTAAGTAAGGGCTTAAAAATTTAAGGAGGCAAAGTGACGGTGGCTAAAAAGCAGGGCTGCCTAGGAGTCCCAAATGAAGTAAAGCAACTTGGCAACCACAATCGTAAGAGGGCTGCTTCTTGTGAGGCTCTCAACAAACACAGTCTGAAAATGTGCTTCTTACCACCAACAGAACTTGGTTTTAAGACATGGCTAGATCCTAGAGAGCTGGGGACAGCAGGGGAATGGAAACTGCCAAGAAAAAGAGGGAAGAGAAAGCAAACATACTTATGAGTGGGGCATAAAGGCAGAGAATCGTTAAGGAATGTAAACCGTATTTGATCTGCTGAGGGTTACTGTGGGGAAAACTGAGGAGAAACTTCTCGGGAGTAAGCGTGTAAAGGTGGGAGAGCAAGAATTGCTGAGAACAGAATGGAGACAAAACAGAGTAATACAAGTTTGGGATATGGTTGAATGGAACAGAGTAGGAACAATCTGGTAGCATAGTGATGAGATCTAAGGGAAGCCGGCAGTTCTGAGGAAAGGGAGCAGTGGAACTAAACAAGCATGGGACAAAGGGGCAGAAGGAAGAGAAGGAGCTACTAAGCAAAGGGTGATAATAGTTTTGTGAAAAGGAGAAAGCATGGAAATGCAGAGAGGAGTGGGGTAATGAAGGAGAGCAAGAGCAGAGAAACATTGAGGCAGGACAGCGAAAAACGCTGAGTAGAGTGTAAGAAGATAAATGAAAGCAGCATGGTATTTGTAAGAAGATGCATGAAAGGAAACAAGAACTTTTGATGAGAGGAAACTGATGGATAAAAACTGCAGAAAAGGAAGCACAGATTGTGAAGAAACTAGAGATAGAAATGTGCAGGGGCGAGAGCGTGGCAGAGATGAGGGCAAGAACTGCATGTTGGCTGGGGAAAAATAGGGGGCAGAGGGATGGGGAAAGAGAGATTTAATCTGTTTCTAGGAGAGGGAGAGGTGGAGAGCAGTATCTGCTGTAGTTAGGAGCAGAGGATACACGAGTAAGATCTATTGAACAGAAGATAAACTAAGGGGGAGAAAAAGATTGCTTTCAAAAAGTGAAGATTGTGAAGTAGAGTAAGATGGTTTGGGTGCTGTAGCGTATACTATATTAGTTGACTCTATCAAAACCTGCTTACCCGAGAGGGACAGTGAGAGCTAATGATGGAAAATTGGGCTTGGTGGAAAACAACAGGTATATGATATAGATGGATGGGGGAGCAGGAATTGCTGAGGATAGTGGTGGTTAATCGGGGCGGAAGTCAAAAGGAGAATGTGGAAGAACTGAGGAGGGAGTAGTGTAGAGGGGAAAATGTGGAGTGCTGGAGCTGCTGTGAGGGTAGAATAAGTGAAGCAGGAATTAACTGAAGTGAAACTGGAAAGAGGGAGAGGTGAAACTGCTGAATGTAGATCATCAATATATTATGCATGCACTCCCTGTGGTTCTGTAAGCCACATTTAACAGGGATAACACTCACCAATGGCAAAGAGTTTATATAAACCTCTGCAGTGTTTCTTACCTCTCTCTTCATCTGCCTTTCAATCTTAGTTTGCTCTTGCTTTCATCTTTCTCTTGGGCATCTCTGGTTCTTCCCTATCCACCTTACTTCTCTTTTCACTTATTTTTCTCTTATCTCCTTTTTAAACCCTCTTGTCAAGCTTCTTTGTTCCTTTCTTTCTCTAAAGCTTTCCTACTCTTTTCTCCTAATATTTTTCTTCCTTTACTGTTTTTTTTTCTACCTGCCTCTCTGCCTCTGCCTGTGCAGCTCCAGTTCCATCATACTGGCGGTTCATACTGGTAGGTGCTGCTTCCTGTTTCTGAGGCTGTTCTGCCTGCTTTCATATCATGTCTTTCCTGCCTGCACATCCATCTTCTTGTATTTGCACCCTTCTTGTGCCTGCATCCTCCACCGCTTGTTCCTGTCAGAAATACAGTGTTACTGTGTCATTGCTAGGTGTTGAGCATATGGGGGAGGTGTTACTGTCCTGACCCATTGGGGCTTCAGAGATTCAGTAACCTCCAGCCTTGACCCTATTTCTTGCTTTGCATAACTCCATATCATCTGACTTTTCATACAGCCAGTGCTCATTATCACTGAAACATCATGGAATGATCATGTTCCTACTGTGACCCTTGACAAAGTAATTGATGTCTGTTTTTTTATTTATTTTTTTATAAAGTGCTTTGCTATGTTGCACCCTCCTGGTTTAACTTAGTGCTGTGACGTGTTATAAGCTGAATGTTGTTGAATAATAAGCAAATACCGGCCCTAAAATAGCCTAACTGTATATACATTTTTTCAAAGATTTTGTGCATCTCATAAACAGTACAGAATGGTATACTAAGACTACATAGTTGCAGACGTGTGTGTAATTATGCTCTCCTAACTTAATGGCATGGAAATGATGCTGTCCTGTGTGCTGGTCTAAACTGTTAGGAAATAGAGGCCATCACAGGTTTTATGGTATTGCTAGAGTGACCTGTTATCCAGAATTGGCGTATTTCTGTTGTCAGGCTGGAAGCCTTCAGTAGTCCATGGTAACATAGCGGTGAATACATACATTTGAATTGCCATGAACTATAAGTAATCTATCCACCTCGAACTCTGACAAGCAAGTTGGAGAGACTCGGAGCTCCAAGTACCACAGAGCCTGTTAGATTTTTTACTACATGTCAAGCTTACAACAGAGAACATTTAGAAGTCTGCTGTATCGTCTAAAATCGTTTTTCATTCAACCTGGAGGTTAGTCTTTCTCTGGGACCTTTTCCACTCCTTGCAGTTTGACCCTTTTTGCAACTGGGTGGCTAAGCTCTGAGAGCTCCTGTTGGGTGACTCATCCTCAGGCCACGTGCTTCATGTAGAGCCCAATTCATCTATGTGGAAAATCCTCACAAGAAATGCATTTATTGCTTTTACAGATCTGGCCATTTGACTTAGAAATGTGACATTTGTCAAACGTTCAGCTCAAAAGCCTTTAATGACAGGGAAAATAGACTTCTTGAAGCCTTGAAAACTGACTCTGGGCACTGGGTTGTGAAGAGTGCATCTCCACCATCTGCCAAAGGAAAAAGCATAAATTAGGACTGGTCAGAGCCTCTTTCTCTGAATCTCTTGTGACCCACCTTAAAACCCTCTGTCTACTGTTTAGATACAGATATCTGGCTCTTGTGGTGAATCCCTTGAGAATACCAAGATTTCCAGGCCTGTTGATTCTAACTTGACTGCTGTGCTAGTTGTTTCTTACAGTTCCAAAAACACTTTTCAATAGCCTGCAAAGCCTCTTCTTCTAATTCCAAGTTGTCGGCGACCCTTCTGTCAGCCAGCCTTTCGTCGTTTACCTTTTTGTTGCAGGTTTCACAACATTTGATGGGGTGACGGCTATTCTGTCAAAGACTGCTTTTTCTGATGTACAGCTTGTATTCAAAGTAGATCTTTGCTGTCAATGATTTTGCTCATTCTCAATATGACAGCGACCCTTCTCCAACATTAGATCTTTTATATATTCACATGCTTAAATAATCCCCATTGTCAGGCTGGGAATCCCCGGCACATTAAAATAGCAGTATACAGTGTTATGTTATGTTAACTATAGTTTATATAGCGCGTAATCACCTGCAGGTCTCTTAGCGCTTGGAGAGAGAGCTCAGATACCCTCTACCATTCCCCGATGAGCACCAAACAGATGTGTTAAACTGTGTCCAGAGCCTCCCTAAACAGAAGGGTTTTGAGGCGTTTCCTGATGGGGAGGAGGGCGGGTTCCTTACGGAGGTTTTCAGGCAGTTCGTTCCAGATTTGGGGAATTAGGACAGAGAAGGCTCTGCCACCTTTAGATGCAATTTTGGCCTGAGAGTGAGCCAGAAGACCTGCCTCGGACGAACGAAGAATGCGTCCCGGTGCATACTTCACCAGGCGCTCCTTGATATAGCCAGGAGCCTGACCACAGATGGCTTTGTGGGCAATGCAGAGGCCCTTGAACTTTGCTCTCTGCTTGACCGGGAGCCAATGCAACCTGTGCAGCAGAGGGGTGGCATGGGCCCTTCTAGGGAGCCTAAAAATCAGCCTAGCTGCGTCGTTCATGGTCACCTGCAGCTTGCTGATAAGTTTCTCAGGGAGGCCAATGTACAAGGCATTGCCATAGTCCAACCTGGATACAATCGTGGCCGACACAATCATCTGTAGAGTAGTGGGCGAGAGAAAAGGGGCAAAGCTTCCGCAGCTGTCGCATTAGGCCCAGGCAGGTGCCGACCACAGAGGCAACTTGATTGGTCAGGGAGAGGTTGCCATCGATCTTAATGCCCAGGCTCTTTACGACGGGAACTGGCGTGGGGGCAGTGCCGAGCTCTTGAGGCCAAAAAAGGTAATTCCAGGGGTTACCTTTAGAGGAGATTACAAGGACCTCTGTTTGATCCGGATTGACTTTTAGTGAATTGGCTGTCATCCAAGTCACAGTGTATCTAAGTGTAAAAATATGCAACATATAGTACATAATGCAAACACGCCACAGGCCTGAAACAACACAGTATGTTTAGTAATACATCCACCTCATTTGCAAGACCCCCAGACTTCAGCCAGTGAGGTGGAAGCTCAAACCCTTACTCCCCCTAGAGGCCATCATAGCTGAGACTTCTACTGTGCATCGGGTGTGAGCGAGTCCCTGTCTGAGCTCTGCTCTAACCTTTCTGTGAACCTGAAATTGTTTCCATTTCATCTGCTCTGGATTTGAACCAGCCCTTTCTTCAGCTTTACTGTACTGTGAGTCGTTTTTGGGGAAAGATTGTTTCAATTTATATACCAGGGAGATCTTTGGTCTGACAAGTACCTGTCACCATGGCTGACAAGGAGAAGAGATCCCTTTTTAACACCCGTTTATCTTGTCGCAGCAAGAAATTTACACTGATGACCCACATTCTCAGTGTAGTTATTGCCTTTATCCTAAACAGAAGTCGTTGGATAGACTCTTAAGGACAGACCAAGAAGGTTGGCATTATTTCTGATGAATAAAGAGAATTTTACTCCTTCTGAAAAAGTTGCCCCCTCTTCAAATGAAGATTCCTTTAGAAGTGCCCCTCCAAGCACTTTCGTTAAGGCAGCGCACAAGAGGGGACTAGTTCAGTTTCCTGATCATGATTTGTTTGGTATAGTGCTTGCAGTCACCTCCTCTGCTGACAAACCCGAGTCTAAGCACTGTAGAGACTCACCTGTGGCAGAAAAGAAAATATTCACAGGAATTCTTGTCAACATCGAGACAGTCGATGGCAAGGTCTTTGGCTTCATCGTCGTCGTCAAACTGTCGACGTCGAGCATTCAGTGAATGAAGGCAACGTTGACGTCGAGCATGCCGTTGATGGCGAAGACCATGCCTTTGACAACCATGCCATCGACAACCATGCCATCGATGCCGATGACCTTACCGTCGTCGACACCATGCCGTTGAGGGCGACGACCATGCTGTTGAGTAACCCTGGGCAAAGCACTACGCTACGCTCACGTAGTTTGCGCTATCTCTCGCACAACGCGAATTGCACGTAGCACAGTGCAAACACGCGTGGCGCAGCGGAACATTTTAGCTTGCTCGCGGTCCTCAACGTCAAGTTGGCGACCGCGAGCAAGCAAAATGACATCCCGGCGAGACTTTTTCTCTCGCTCGCGATCAGCAATATCAAGTTGCCGATCGCGAGCGTGGAAAATAAACCTCCGCGCGAGATTCTCAACGCTGGGAGGTCAGGTTTCTCATTGCGAGTGGTCGCGTATGCTCGCGACCGCTCGCGATGAGAAACTACCAGTCCGCGTTGAGAAGCTGCCGCCGAGTGAAAAATCTACTCGAGCGGCAGTAAAAGACAGCTTCGCGACTGTGCAAGATGCCGTCTTCAATGATTGCACAGTGCGGACAAGCATCCGGCACTGTGCAATCATTGCGAACAGTGCACTACGCAGCGTCGCGTAGTGCTACGCGTAGCTCGCGTAGTGCGAACTGCACTTTGCGTAGCTTCGCGTAGCGCTACTTCGCGAACTACGCCCAGGCTTACTGTTGAGGGCGACGGGTATACCGTGGACTGCTGCACCATTGGGATCCACACAATCAAAAAACATTGCAGGAGATGTCTTTTTCACCTTTTAGGGTGATGAATGTACCTCCAGTGCAGTTATTGCAGTCAGATAAAGAAGAAGAGGCTAGTGATTATGCCTCATTGACAGCTTATAGCCAAACACAATTCGATGTGAGATATGTCCCAGATTCCGCCAAACAAGGATAGCAAACGTATTGACAATCTGGGTCGGAGATTTTCTTCTAAGGCAGCAACATCAATGAAGACAGCCAATGCCCTGGCGATTCTAGGTCATTATGATCACCAGATGTGGCATGACATAGCTCCATTACCGGGTCTTATCCCTGAGGATAAGAGGAACATGGTGAGAGCTGTTCTAAAGTAAGGATAATTAACCTTCTTTCAATATTGATGCAGCGATGGATGCTTCGAATACAGGTTTTCGCCTTTTGGCAGGAGGTGTTGTACTCACGTAGGAAAGGCTGGTTAAAATCTTCAGCCTTCTGTACTGATGTCTAATCTAAAATTTTACACGTGCATTTTGATGGGCTCATCTTTTTTGGTAAACATGTTGATTGAAGCTCTGCAAGGCCTTAAGACCAACACTGATGCAGCAAATGCATTAGGACTGTTGCAGTATCGCAGATTTGGATCATCTACATTTCGTGATTCACAGTGATCACAAAATTTAAGAGCAGGATTCAACCAGTATGTATTATCCTAAAAGACAGTCTGGACACGTTCAAGATTACTCCTTTAATCGACACCAAAGACAAACTTACGGGAGGTCTGCAGGAAGGAAAAGAGGTTCATATGTATGAAACCGTGATAATCAGACGAGAGCCTGATTCCCAGCTCACCCCGCCCCTCTTTTTCTTTAGTCTGGTCCTCAGACGTTGGAGTGGAGAATTTACTTTTTTGCTCCAGCATGGAGGAATATAACATCAGACAAACTGGTTTTACAAATTGTTCAGTCAGGCCATACATTGGAGTTCATCCAGAGACACCTAGTTTGTCCACCAAGAAAGTAACGTCATTTTCATTTGGAAGAGCTGCAAATGGAAATTCTCATGCTTCTTTCCAAGAGAGCCATAGAAAGATGCCTCAAGTCACAAAGGAATCAATGCTTCTATTTCAGGTTCTTCCTAATAAGAAAAAAAATAGTTTAATGGATGCCTTTGCTATGACTCTCGGAGTGCTGAACAAGTTTATAAAGAAACTGTCATTTCTGATGCTTACGCTGCAGGACGCCTGCCTGACGAATCAGGAAGGGGATTTTTTTAACCTCCCTTGACCTTTCTGGATGCTTACTTCCACATACCCATTCACCGAAAACACAGGAAGTACCTTAGTTTCTCAGTAGCGGGTCAGGGCTACCAGTTCAAGGCACTCCCTTTGGGCTCAAATCGGCATCGAGAATATTCACCAAATGTCTAGCTCCAGTTGCAGCTTTTATCAGCAGAGAGGGTCATCAGGCATTCTTATACCTGGGCGTACTGGTTAGTCAAAGCGCCATACAGAGAAAAAGCAAAAGCTTCTATGAAAGCTTGCATCAATTCCGGAGGCTAGGCCTCACTTTGAACAAGGAGACATCTTTGTTTGTGCCCCAAACAAAGATCCTATTTCTGGTAGCGATACTAGACACTTCAATTGGCAAAAGTCTTTTCAATCGGCAGAAACAATAAGAAAGTTACAGACCGTGTCAAAGACTATTGCTCGAAATCAAAGTGAGGCAATACAAGTCCCTCATAGGTATGATGGCATAATGTATAGGTCTCGTTCTGTTTAGCAGGCTTCAGATGAGACCTGTTTAGCAAAAGCTGGATTCGCAATAGAGGGAGGTGGAAGGTTCATGGGAAGATATGGTCTGCATCACAAGGTGCGTGAAACAAGCTCTGGTCTAGTGGAGAATTCCAGATAATCTAACTGCAGGTCTCTCTTTCCTACCAATAACAGAAAGGCTATTGTTCACCATGGACGCCTCCATGGGCAGATGGGGAGACTACCTGCAACCTTTAAGAGGCCTTTGGTCACAGGCAGAGAAAAGGCTCCACATCAATGTGTTGGAACTCTGTGCCATAAGACTCGAGTTGCAAACATTCCTTCCCAGATTGGCAGGTCAGCTGGTCCTAGTCAAAACCGACAACACAACGTCCATGTTCTGTATACCCAAGCAAGGAGGAACACGGTCCAGGATCCTTTCAGAAGAAGCTGAACTACTGTGGAACTGGGCCATTTCTCACAGGATAGATATTGCTGTGGAACATCTACTAGGTGCCAGAACAATCAGCCGGATGCACTCAACTAGCAAATGACAGATTGTTACAAGTGGGAACTGGAACAGAAACAGGTGGATTACATCTTCAATCAGTGGGGTCACCCCACAATTGATCTGTTTGCCACTTAGAACAACAGAAAATGCCCATGCTTCACTGAGCAGGTTCTGGCATCCAGGAACGATAGACAATACTTTTTCGATCAGTTGGTCCAAGATATTTCCTTGCGCCTTTCCCCTGAGCCCCAGGATTTTGAAGAGAGCGTAAGATAGACCATTGCACTCTTATCCTCGTTGCTCCGGCCTGGCCTCCACAGCAGTGGTACAATGAGCTACTGCTGCTGGCAGCACGCTCCAGCCATTCCCTTGAAGCTGCATCTCCAGATACTATCCAGGCATCAAGGAGAGATTCTTAACCACAATCCCAAGTCTCTGAACTTGACAGCATAGTACTGCTGCGTAGTTCCCACTAATCCGTAGGACCTGCACGTTTGTTTGGACAACAAACTTTTGGGTGAGGTGCGCTAGACTGATTCCGGTCACCCCCAGAGATGTGTTGACCTTTAGACCAGCTAGCACACAGTGCCACCGTAAGCCCGCCCCTAACCTTAACAGGGAGCCGAATGGTTTCTGGCAACCATTGAACATGACAACCCTGACTCCTCCGGGATCGTGGAAACTGATCCGAACCTTTCGCTTCAGTCACTTGTGCTTACGTGTGCTCAGAGAAATGTACGGAAAACACAGTGGGACTTTTTCAGTATATTTATTTAACCATTGTTTTTCTTGTATCGAATACATGTGCTGCGACAATCAGTAGACGGAAGCAGATGAAGTGATTATGAGCACCAAAAGGGTAAATAGGTACAGCTCTACCATGATGCTACAACAATTCAATTCAAAATCTTTATTCGGATACAGATATATCCATAAAAGCACAGGCTCGAAATAGCAGCATATAGTACACAATTCAATTCATAATAGGATAGCATATAAACACGATTTCCAATACAGTCCACTTAATTTATGCCTGTCCTATATCATGAAAAAGGTTAAAAGACTAGTCAATAAAACATCCATAATTTTTTTTTACTGTAAACATGGATACAATATTAATATAAAATCAGTAAAAACAACCTTCATAAAGTGCACATTGTGTTACGGGCATGTACAGCAGCTTTCAAAAACAAGCCTACGTGAAAAATTAGTTCTTCCTCTTCCAATTTGAGGATTTTCATGTAGGCTGCTTTATAGTAGACAGGGAGGTCTTTTTAAAAAATGGTATCAAAAACCATTTTGCATATTTTAAGTAAAATTTACAAAAGAATAAAAAGTGTAACGTTGTTTGCCTACTTCGATCGTCACAAGGGCATGGCAGTTGATCAAGATTGGCATTATACCCCAGGGGAAAGCAAAGTAAAAATTTTAGTGTGTCAGCCCTTAAACGGAAAAGGAATCCTCTCTCCCAGCGGCCTATCGGTTTTAAGAGGTAGCTAGATGGCAAATGAGAGGCAACCTCGATAGACCTATACCTGGCAACAGTGGTTTTCTGAACCTCCTTTTCATGTCTTACTTTGCTATAATGTGCATATAGGGCCTCCCGAAGGGCTTTCTTATTTATGCCATCTAAGTCAGTAGGGTTTAAAAAGACGTGCTCAAGGTTCACGCTACTCAGGCTCTCCCTCACTGCAGCAAGCCATGGTATTTTCCCACCCTTCTCGCACTTGAGACAATCTATTATATCATATCTCTGGTAAGGGTCGCGGCCAGATTTTTCCAAATTGCAAGCCAAAATATGGCAGGGCGGGCCTTTATATAATCTTCAACGTAAAACAGTTTCAATTTACTGTGGCAAACGTACTGTGATGCAGAGATCGGGGCGCCCAAGAGTTTTCGACAAAGTCCGTTTTCTTCGCCCTGAATACTATTACTCTTTGTGAAACCCCAAACCTCTGCACCGTATGTTGCAGATGGAATGCATTGTAATTTTAAAAATTTCATAATAGCTTCGACTACCTCTGTCTTTTTGGGCTGTGGGAGACCAAGGATTGAATTAATGGCTTTGGAAAACTTGATGCTACAACAGTGTATATATGCAGGCATATAAACAAGGCAGTAATCTGGCATACTCCTACTATGCAAACCCTACTCTGCGTGTGCCTAGAGTGTATGCAGGTGTAGGGCCAAGAATCTCCCTAGGGACGATGCAACCCCATTACCTGGTGAGAGAGAATGAAGGACCCCGTCCTGGTCACGAACTGGACACCCCTCACGAGATGTCAGACCACTGCATGGTGAAGTCTCAGCATCCAGGGACCCTCGGTGTCAGCTGTAGTGCCTCCTCTGCTAATCTATCAGGATGCTCATTATTTATAATAGAAAGCAGCCTTGCGATGTACGTTGTAGATTAGCGATGTTATGGATATGTAGATAGCTCTGTCGCCCATGGTTGAAGGTAGAACGACATTTGTACATAGTGCGCAAGGAGGCCTTGTACATGATGATCGAGGCAGCGTGATAATGTTGTGCGAAGATAGATGTGTAAAAAAGTGGTTTCAGAGAAATGAATCCAACATTGTCGTGCATGCAAATATGTGCAAATGTTCACACCAGAAATGTTCCTGTGAAAAAGAGGACAATATAAGAAATGAGCAGCTTCGCTACATGGGCCTAACCCGGGAACATAACAGTACCCGACCACCTAGAATTTGACCATCTGGATCTTCCACAAGAGTGTAAACGGATTCTGGCACAGGCTCGTGCTCCAGCTACCAATAAGACTTACAACGCTTAGTGGTAGCGTTTCGTCATCATCCACTTTAAATGAAGCCTTTTCATATTCTGCCATATTTGTTAAGCTGGCCAAAAGTGGTCTCAGATATTCTTTAATCAGGGTCCATCTGGCTGCGATCTCCAGATTTAGAAGGACTGACAGTTCAACATCTACATCTACTCCCCAAAGGATCATTAAACAATTCATAAGAGGTCTCTTCAGAGATTTTCCCATCTCTTCGTCATCCTTCGGTCCCATGGGAACCTAATACAGTCCTCAGTCAATTGATGTTACCTCCTTTTGAACCGATACATAAAGCAGATTTAAAATGTGTTTTCTTGGAAGACCGCTCTCACATCTGTCTGGAGAGTAGGGGGGGGGGGGGGATTCAAGCATTCACCATCAGGGAACCTTTTCTTCGGTTCATGAAGGACAGGGTGGTTTTCAGAACCAAGCCTAAATTTATTGCAAAGGTTCCAACAGGTTTTCACCTAAATGAGCCTGTCATTCTTAGATCTTTCTTTCCAAACCCATCTACAAATGCAGAAAGATCATTACATTCTTTGAACTTACGGATGTGTCAGGTTTTAATCTAGACAAGACAAAGGACATACACATATAAGACCAGCTGTTTGTGTTATTTAGTCATCCAAGAAAATGTCAATCCCTGTCCAAACACCGGCGTCCGAACGCAAACTTCTTGCTGACTGATTACTCTTCAGTCTGTTCGCCACATTGTCCTACATACTCCTGCCGTACACGGACAAGGGAGCTCCCGGCCGCTAGCACTTTACCCTACATGCTGGTTTACTGTGGAGGGAGTAATTGACTTTTATGAGAGTCCATTCTACACGACTGCGTACTACATTACGCTGCTGGATGACGTTCATGTTTGGTTCTCACCTGAACCTACGTATTTAAACTCCCAAGACTATTTTATCTGGAGCGAAACAAATCCTTTGAAGTGGCATCAGGCACCCCACCATACCTTTTGGTGGTGCTCATATTGCCCTGATGAAGCCCTGTTTAGGGAGAAATGCGTTGGCTGCATGTGCACTTGATTGAAACCATTAAAAGAAGAACTCTTTACCGAAGACTCAAGAAGAAATTATTTTGACTGCTTAATTGTTGTTTTGTTGCCTCTCTTTGCCTTACGTTGTGTATAATATAGCCTGCTGGCTTTCAGCCTGCTTTGTCATGCCAAGGCCAACCGTCCTCTCCACGGAAAAGTAAAAGCACACTCCACCAGGGGCATGGCTTCAACTGCGGCACTCTGTGCTGGGGTGCCCTTGAAGGACATTTGCGGTGCATCCTGCATCCACCTGGAGGAGCAGACCGACGTTCACAAAGCATTACTGCCTAGTCGTGGACACACTGGCTGATGCAGCTGTGGGACAGGCGGTCTTGAGAAACCAGTTTCATTAAGGGTGAGCCTGCTTCCCGCTTTCTTGTATTTCATAATGTACACCTCTTGCTATTCTGATTCAAGCATATGAATATATAAAAGATCCAGTGTTGGAGAAGAAATTAGTTACTTACCTGTAACTCTAGTTCTCCAACATTGGTATCTTTTATATATTCACATGCGACTCTCCCTCCTAACCAGACAGAGGCCCATTGTAATTTATTCTCACACTTGTGCTTTGAAATCTGAGCTATGGTGCCTTCTAATGGGAGTAAGGGGGCTTGAGCTTCCACGTCATTGGCTCAAGTTTGGGTTCTTTCAAATGAGGTGGATGTGTTACTAAACATTACTCCAGTATTTGAACTTTCATAGATTCACATGCTTGAATCATTCCCCATCGTCGAGTTGGGAGTCCCCGGTATGTAAAATAGCAATGCAAAGCTATTACTAACTAGAAACTAGGCCTAGGCCCATTTCAGTTTTGTAACCTATCCACCTCTTTTTGTAAAAGAGACCAAATAAAACAAACAACCAATCAGATCAGCCTCACCCTTTAGAACCCTCATGAGAGAACCTCAGACCTTCAGATTTTCTACCGCACGTTGTGCTAGGGAGTCTCCACTGAGCTCTGCTCAGTTATTCTTTATTCTATTACTCTTGAGAGATTTTTTTCAACTGTTTATCTTCAGACTACTCTACGAATTGGTTTTTCTCTATTCCTCATGTCAGCAAGGAGAAAAAAAGGCATTTTTAGAGCTTGTGCCACCTGCTCTAAGAAGAGGCTTTATGTGGACGACCCTCATAAGGATTGTATCTACTGCCTGTATCCTGACCACAAAGCCAAGGATTGCAAGCTATGTCGTACCTTTTCCACTAAGACCTTGAGAAATCGTGAGGGACGTCTCCTTACCTGACTCCAGAAGTTCAAATCCAGGAGAGAGCCGGTCTCTAGTGACGACCGTGATGAGGCCTCATCTGCTTCGTCTTCTAGAAGATCTGTGAAGAGGGGAAGATCTGACTCTACTTCTTCAGAGGAGCGCCCTCAAAAATCCTCTAAAAAGTCCTCCCATGGGTCTGACCGGCTCAGTCCAACTAAATCTTCTCACCGAGGTGAAAAGGAGAGGAAAGGACTTATAACAGGAGAAAGTGGGGCAAGGAAGTCCAGCTCTGTCCCCCCTTCTCGTGAAGGGAGAAAGGTTTTCAAAAAACCCTAGTCTGTTCCTCTGGAGGAAAAACAGGCAAAGAAATTACCACTGTCGACTAAGCAGTCGACGACACCGTCGACGAAGAAACAGTCATCGACATCGTCGACGCAGAGTGACAAAGGCCAGTCTCCTCAGCTTTCAACAGTTCCGACGACTGGATCGTCGCCGAAAGCTTCTCTGATATCCACGACCACGGTTACGCCTCCATCGACGACTGAGGCTATAACGGCAGTGAACACGAAGCTATCTGCCGACGACGAAAGCGACGGCGACTACGACATCAACGGCAATGGTGTCGGCGGGAATGACGAAGACGGTATAGACTACAGCGCTGTCGATGGCAATATCAACATCGTCGACTGCCTCGTCGACGGGAGTGAAAATTTCCGGGGAAAAAGTCAGGAAGCAGCAGGTAACTCCTGAGCTCACTTCCCCTAGCAAGGTGACCCCTCTGCTACCTTCTCACCTCCTGGAAGAAGATTCAGACGAGGAAGGACCTTTCGGTTATGCTGATAGCCCTTCAGAGCTGCTCGTTAAGTGCCAGGAGGACGATTCTGAAGAAGGATATGAAGGGGAGCAGGACTATGATCCTCCCCAGGACTACCATAGGGAATATCAAGAGGAGGTAGTCTGTATGCCGTCCTCTTTGATTTCGGACTTGCAATATATGCTGTTGGACTGTAAGAGAAGATTTCCAACACCATCTTCGAATCCAGAACAGGGGTCAGTTCCCACAAAGCCGCCCTCAGTGCCTTCCACCCCCCCGGGTGCCACCACCACTGCTGCAAATAGAGGAGCCTCCACCTACTTCACCTTTTATCCAACACCAAGATACCTCGTATGACGATCAAGGGGACACGGATCTTCCAGACCCGCATAGGGAGTGGGATGATTGTTATCCCCACTCCTTCTCCTTCACCGGTTCCTGTGGATTCTCCACCGGGGGACATAGGTGGTTTCCACAATCTGCTGGAAAGGGCGGCCAAAAGGTTTGATCTGCCTATGCCTTCTTCGCACACAGAATAATTCTTATATGACTTTAAGGAGCCCTTTAAGAAGACGGTGCGAGCCATTCCCATTGTCAATCATGTATGGGAGGAGGGTCTTAAAGTCATGAAGACCCCGGCCACGGTGGTCCCGGTGCTTCCACGATTGGAGAAGAAATATAAGGCCCCAGAAGATAGCCCGGCTTGCCTGGTGAGTCATCCGAAACCGGACTCAGTCATATCGCAGGCAGCACAGCGGAAGTCGAAGAATCCGGCAGCTCCTCTCACTATGCCTCCGGACAAGGAAGGCAGGCGTCTGGACAATGCAGGCAAGAGATTCTCCTCTGTCAGGCTTACTGGCAAAGCAGCCAACGCTTTAGCTATCCTGGGCCGCTATGACCGGCAGATGTGGTGTGATCTATCTCCTTACCTCAACCAACTGCCTGAGGACAGTAAAACAGAGGCAAAAAATATCCTCCAGGAAGGGGAGAGGGCCTCCTCGGAGGTCATTGATTGTGCAATGGACATTGCTACAACAGCTTTTCGGTCCCTGGCGGGAACAGCGGTCCTACGTCGCCAAGGTTGGCTTCGAGCAACTTCGTTCAGACCAGAGATCCAGAACAAAATACTGGATCTTCCATTCGATGGAGAGGCTCTCTTCGGAAAACATGTGGATGACGCTCTCCAAGACATAAAAAAGGACACATACACGGCGAAATCGTTGGGGATGCTTCAATACCGCAAAGTTCCTTTTCGAGGAGCATGGGGTAGAGGGCTTCCTTCATACAGAGGAGGATACCAGAAATATAGATACTCCTCTTATACACCTGCCACGCAGTCTTATCGTCCACAGTACAATCAGCGACAAGGTTAATCTGCAGCCTATTCTAAATCAGCGCCCAGAGGCAGAGCAGGTCGCATGGGGAAGGATACTTCAAGACGTCAATAGCGACTTGCAGGCTCTGACTACTGTTCCTTCCCGACATCAAACACCTGTAGGGGGAAGGATTTCTTTGTGCTTCCGAAATTGGCAACAACTAACAGATGGATGGGTACGCAACATATTTCAATTTGGCCATATGTTGGAATTTGTTCATTCTCCTCCAAATACCCCTCCTCGCAGTCACATAAAACATCTACGTCTCCTGCGCCTAGAAGTCCAAAAGATGTTACAGAAGGGGGCAATAGAACCGGTCCCGTTATCTCGAAGAGGAAAGGGATTCTACTCCCGGTTCTTTCTGGTTCGAAAGACTGTCAAAGTGGCGCCCTATCCTAGATCTGAGGGCGCTAAATACCTATCTCATCAAGCAGTCGTTTCGAATGATCTCCTTACAGGACTTACTTCGACTTCTAAATTCGGGAGATTTCATGGCCACTTTAGACCTAGAGGACGCATATTTTCACGTCCCCATTCATCCAGCGCACAGGTAGGTTCTTCGCTTTACAGTAGCCAAGAGCCACTTTCAATTCAAGGTCCTCCCTTTCGGCCTCAGGTCGGCTCCAAGAATCTTTACGAAAATTCTGGCTCCGGTAGCGGCCTTCCTCAGAAGACAACAGCACCAGGTGTTTCCCTTCCTAGACGACTGGTTGATAAAAGCCCCTTCCAAAATAACAGCCAGGAATTCTGTGACAGCCTGTACAAAGCTGTTCAAAAGTCTAGGTCTTACCCTCAACAGGGAAAAGTCAATCTTGCGTCCTTCCAAGAACGCCATTTTTCTGGGAGCCGTATTGGACACATCCCTGAACAGAGCATTTCCATCACTAGAAAGACAAGCCAAACTGATGTCAATGGCTCGTCTGCTTCTGAAAAGGTCACTTTCAGTTCGCCTCTACAAGTCCCTTCTGGGATCCATTTCGTCCTGCATTCCTCTCTGATACTCCACTGCAGGCTACGAATGCGACCTCTTCAGGAGCAACTGAACTTACAGTGGCGTCGGGTGGAAGGATCTTTCGAGGACATGATCACGGTAACTTCGCCAATGAAGCAAGCCGCGTCATGGTGGATTCACGAGGCGAACATTTCTCAGGGTCTCTTTTCTAGTCACCCCAGCTCCTTACAACAGATGCATCTCTAGAAGGTTGGGGAGCGGTCTTACAGGACCTCCAAATAAGTGGTCGACGGCAACAGCATCATCGTCTTTTGCACATCAATCTGCTTGAGCTAAGAGCGATACGCCTAGCCCTACAGGCGTATCTCCCGAAAATCAAAAATTCATCGGTTCTGATCAGAATAGACAATACCACGGCCATGCATTACGTCAACAAACAGGGCGGCACGAGATCCCGTCTGTTGTCTGTGGAAGCTCAAGGTATCTGGGAATGGGCGATCCTACATGGGGTTTTGCTGAAAGCCGAGCATCTTCCAGGGAATCTCAACGAGACAGCAGATACACTAAGCAGACTAAAGTCAGTCTGCCACGAGTTTGAGCTGGACCAGAGGACGCTGGACGACATCTTCCGGCTGTGGGGCAGACCGTCCATAGATCTGTTTGCGACACCAGAGAACAAGAAATGCCGGTACTTTGCAAGCTGGCATCCCCATCCAGGATCTTGGGGGAGTGCGTTTTCGATGGCATGGTCAGGCGCCTTTGTCTACGCTTTTTCCCCCCATTCCTCTTCTCCCGAGGCTTCTCAGGAAGTTATAGGCGGAACCCTGCAAAATGATCCTCATAGCACCGTCCTGGCCTCGCCAGTACTGGTACACGGAGCTGCTTCTTCTGTCGGTGGAACAACCGATTCCCTTGGATCCTATCCCATCATTGCTGACAATGTCCCAGGGCCAAGTGCTGCATCCGGATCCCAAATCCCTTCAATTATCAAATTGGCTCCTGAGCACAGAGAGTTTCTCGACCTGAATCAGTCCACAGAGTGTAGAGACATCCTTTCCCAGGCTCGTGCTCAGAGTACGAACAAGACGTACTGAATGAAGTGGAAGCGGTTCTGTCTCTGGTGCCAAAAATCGGGAGTTCACCCTTTCTCTTCCTCGGCCCAAGAGATTTTTCCTTGCATCCTTTCCTTGGCCAAAGCTGGATTAGCTCACGCATCCATCAAAGTTCATCTCGCAGCCATCTCTCGTTTCAGGAGAACTTCTTCAGGCCCTTCTCTATGGTCAGCAAGGATAATAAAACAATTTATGAAGGGGCTTTTTCGGGTTTTTCCTCCGATCAAACCTCCTCCTCCACTCTGGCACCTTAATGTGGTCTTGGCTCAGCTCATGAAACATCCTTTCGAGCCTATCCATAAAGCGGAGTTAAAATTCCTTTCTTGGAAGGTGGCTCTTCTTTTGGCACTAACATCTGCAAGAAGGGTTAGCGAATTGCAGGCACTTACTATTCAGGAGCCTTTTCTTCAGTTTAAAAATGATACAGTGGTTCTCTTCCAGGGGATACTCATCAATAGTCATAAGCACTGAATTGTCCCGCCCACGTGTGGGGACCCGAACAATAACAATATATATATATATATATATATATATATATATATATATATATATATATATATATATATATATATATATATATATAGTGTGTTCGAGGCATATGCGCTGCAGATTGTACACTGTGCATAGATCGCCATCTGGTGTTGGGCTCGGATGTTTGCACTTTGTTGTTGTCTTGGAAGAGTCTTTTGTAGTCACAAGATAGGTGACTCCTCCTTTGGACGATAGTGCGCATGGGCATCGACTCCATCCTCAGATTGTTTTTTTCCGCCATCGGGTTCGGATGTAACTTTTGCGCTCCGGTTCGGTACCTGTTTTTCCAAACCTTTTCGACGCGCAAACTCTCTACAACTCGACGGTATTGTTTTCGATTGCGTGATCTTCGACGCGCATCTCCCCTACTCGATTCCAGTCGTCGACGCGGGCCGTTGGGCCTATCGACGCCGTTCGGGCCTACAGCTCATGGAAAGGACTCGGTTTAAAAAATGCCCCCAGTGTGGAGCAAAATTCCCACACAGTGACCATCACAAGGTCTGTAACCTGTGTCTCTCGCCCGAACACAACGAGAACACTTGCCAGGCCTGCGCCTCTTTTCGATCCAAGAAAACCATCCGTGATCGCTGGGCCCGACGACACATCATGGCGCAGAGATCAGCTCCGGCACCAGTGGACATCTTCGATGAAGGCCCCGATGTTCCGGAGAACGATTCTGAAGACCTGCAGATCGTGTCCGAATCAGACGACCACATCCCCCAGACCTGCCTGCTCCCCAGCCATATCCAACAAAACCATCTCCCCCAGATGACAACATTGGTTTTGGACAACTGGTCAATAGAGCTGCTCTGTACCATGGTGTCCCCATACATTCAGACCCTGCAGAGGAGGACTTCCTTCTAGACACCTTTGAACAGTCCCAAAAAACTGTCCAAACCCTGCCTATGTTAAAAGGGGTCATTAAACATGCCCCAGACATATTCAGAGACCCAGTCAGGACTAGAATTCTGAATCCCAGAATTGATAAAAAGTATAAACCCTCCCCTGACGATCCCACCTACATCAAGGGGCAGCTACCCTTAGACTCACTAGTGGTATCTAACGCTAGGAAACGCGCCAACTCTCAAACCTCCGGTGACACACCACCTCCGGATAAGGAATCTAAGTTGCTAGACGCCTCTGGCAAGAGAGTCGCTGCTCAAGCAGCTAATCACTGGCGCATAGCAAACACCCAAGCATTACTTGCTAGATATGATAGGGCTCACTACGACTGACTAGAGACCCTATTACAACATCTGCCTGATCAATACAAAACCCAGGCAAATGATTTGATTCAGGAGGGCAAACTGATAACCAACGCATCAATTAAGTGTGCCCTAGATGCAGCTGACACAGCCTCTAGATCTGTCAACACTAGTGTGCTACTCAGACGACATGCCTGGTTACGCATTTCAGGTTTTAAACCAGAGGTCCAAACAGCTATCCTTAACCAGCCGTTCAATCAAGAGCACCTTTTTGGACCGGCTGTAGACACCATACTAGAAAAATGAAGAAGGACACAGAGACTGCTAAGTCCATGGGAGTATTGCAGTCTCCATCCACACGCGGTTCCTTTCGTCGCTCCTTCTATAGGGGAGCATCCAAAAACACTGGAACAGACACCGCCTCCTCTTCATATAAAAACACCACTCACACATCCCCCAATAGAGGATATTTTAGAGGCGGGTACACGGGAAACAACAACAAGGGCAGAGGCCGAGGTAGTAACAACACTCGTACCTCCCCCGCTCCTAAACAGTGACTTCCCTCCGCTCCCTCCAGACCATTCCACTCCGGTCGGGGGGAGACTTTCACAGTGCCTACCTGTCTGGGATTCCATCACAACAGACAAGTGGGTAAGACAAATTATCCAGTATGGTTACTGCCTCGAACTTACAGCAACCCCGCCCAACATTCCACCCAAACAGCGTCCAATGTCCACAGAACACATTACGCTCTTAAAGCAAGAGGTTCTCTCGCTGCTTCAAAAGCATGCAATAGACCCAGTTCCCTTTCAGCATCAATGAACAGGGGTTTACTCACTGTATTTCCTAATCCCCAAAAAGGACGGGACCCTAAGGCCAATCCTCGACCTCAGACCCCTCAATCTCTACATACAGTCCGATCACTTCCACATGATCACTCTGCAACAGGTTCTTCCACTGCTGCAACAAGGCGACTTCCTTGCCACACTAGATCTCAAGGACGCCTACTTCCACATTCCCATGCACCCTGCTCACAGGAAGTATCTAAGGTTCATAGTGGACGGACAACACTATCAGTTCACAGTCCTACCATTCGGGGTCACCACCGCACCCAGAGTGTTCACAAAGTGCCTTGCAGTAGTAGCAGCGCACCTAAGAAGACAACAAATCCACGTCTTTCCATATCTCGACGACTGGCTAATAAAAGCCAAGTCATTCAACCAGTGTGTTCATCACACTCCTCAAACTATCCAGCTGCTACACGACTTAGGTTTCACAGTAAATTACCCCAAGTCAAATCTCCAGCCCTCCCACATACATCAGTATCTAGGAGCCACAGTAGACACTTCCAAAGCTCTGGCATATCCAAGTCTAGCCAGGATAGCCAGCATACAAGCCCTAAGCAGCAAATTTCAACCGCAGCACTCCCTCCCAGCAAGGGTATTCATGCAACTTATAGGAATGATGGCCTCTTGCATCTTTATCGTACCTCATGCAAGGCTTCAGATGCGCCCCTTACAGGAATGCCTAGCACGACAGTGGAACCAAGCTCAAGGACCTCTCTCAGATCTGGTGTTGGTAGACAGCCGCACACATCGCTCTCTGCAGCGGTGGAACACACGACACCTGTCCACAGGGCGGCCGTTCCTCGAGCCAATTCCACAGATAGTACTAACAGCAGACGCATCACTCACCGGTTGGGGAGCCCATCTCCTAGACCATACAATTCAAGGCAAATGGACCACTCAACAGAAAGTGCTCCATATCAACCACCTGGAATTACTAGCAATATTCCTAGCATTAAAATCATTCCAACGACATCTACAACACAAGACTGTCCTGATCCACACGGACAACATGACAGCCATGTACTACATACAAAAACAAGGGGGCACACATTCTCTGCAGCTGTCCCAGCTCGCACAAAACATTTGGAGATGGGCCATTCCACAGAATATATACCTGCTAGCAGAACATCTTCCAGGGATTCACAATCAGATTGCGGATCTACTAAGTCGACAGACACAGCAGATACACGAATGGGAACTTCATCCCCAAGTTCTCCAGCCCTTTTTCCACATGTGGGGCCAACCAGACATAGATCTGTTCGCCACACACGCAAACGCAAAATGCCCAACCTTCGCCGCCAGGTTCCCACACCCATTGTCCAAAGGCAATGCGATATGGATTAACTGGTCAGGCAAATTTGCGTACGCTTTTCCGCCACTCCCACTGATTCCCCTGGTAGTACGCAAACTCAGACAACAGTCTCTCAAGATGATCCTGGTGGCTCCCACATGGGCACGCCAACCATGGTTCACAACACTACTAGAGCTCTCAGTGGTTCCACACCAAAAACTACGCCTCTCCCCAACATTGCTAACGCAGAGCCATGGAGAGATAAGGCACCCAGATCCAGCACAACTGAATCTAGCAATCTGGCTCCTGAAGTCCTAGAGTTCGGTTATCTTAACCTTCCGCCTGACTGTATGACCATCATTAAAGAAGCCAGACGCCCTACTACTAGAGCTTGCTTTGCAGCAAAATGGAAAAGATTTGTCATCTACTGCAAAAATAATAAAATTGATCCACTGGATGCTTCCATCCAGGACATCATTCTTTATTTGCTACACTTACAAAGATGTAATCTAGCATATTCATCCATACGATTACATCTAGCAGCGCTCGCCGCTTATTTACAAAACAGACAACATTTGTCATTATTTAGAGTACCTGCAATTAAAGCCTTTATGGAGGGACTTAAAAGAATAATTCCTCCCAGACTGCCACCCTCTCCAGTGTGGAATTTAAACATTGTCCTTACCAGGCTCATTGGTCCCCCATTTGAACCTCTACATAAATGTGAACTTCAGTTCCTCACATGGAAAGTTGCTTTCCTTGTCGCAATTACCTCTCTCAGAAGAGTAAGCGAGATCCAGGCTTTAACCATACAAGAACCATTCTTACAAATACATCATAACAAAGTGGTTCTCAGAACAAATCCAAAATTCCTTCCCAAAGTCATTTCTGCTTTTCATCTTAACCAATCAGTTCAATTATCGGTGTTTTTCCAAAACCCAGACTCTGTAGCACACAGAGCTCTTCATACACTAGACGTCAAAAGGGCACTACTTTATTACATTGACAGAGCTAAGCCCTTTCGCAAAACAAAACAACTGTTTGTAGCCTTCTCCCCACCTCATAAAGGTAACCCCATCTCCAAAGCTGGGATCGCACGGTGGATAGTAAAATGCATTCAAATATGCTCAAAGGCTAAACGCACATTGACAATTCCCCTAGAGCACATTCAACACGCAAACTAGGGGCCTCCATGGCATTCTTAGGGAACATTCCCTTAGATGACATATGTAAAGCAGCTACGTGGTCTACACCACACACCTTCACCAAACACTATTGTGTTGACGAGCAGGCGAAGCAACAAGCTTCTGTAGGCCAGGCTGTTCTCAAAACATTGTTTCAAACTACTGCAACAGATGCAGGTGACCACCGCTAAGGGAGACACTGCTATGTAGTCTATGCACAGTGTACAATCTGCAGCTCATATGCCTCGAACGGAAAATGCTACTTACCAGTATGCATCTGTTCTTGGCATGTAGAGCTGCAGAGTTGTACACGCCTACCCACCACCCCGGAACCTGTATATGTTCCAGTATTATCTTAATTGGATACATTCACATGGACATCTCTTACTTCTTACTGACTCCATCTTTTCCCATCATGGCGAAAAACAATCTGAGGATGGAGTCGATGCCCATGCGCACTATCGTCCAAAGGAGGAGTCACCTATCTCGTGACTACAAAAGACTCTTCCAAGACCACAACAAAGTGCAAGCATCCGAGCCCAACACCAGATGGCGATCTATGCACAGTGTACAACTCTGCAGCTCTACATGCCAAGAACAGATGCATACTGGTAAGTAGCATTTTCCATGTGTGTGTATATGTATATGTGTATGTGTATATGTATATATATATATACACAGCCTAAAAATATATTACTAGGCTCAAATATGCCCAAAATTGCATTGTACATTTGAAATAATAAAGAAACATACACCATGAGATTTTTATGATATAGAGAAGAAAACTGCTCTCAGATTGCTTTGAAATCATAGCCTTTATTTTCAAAGGTAAAAATGCAAGATCATAGAGGCAGATTAGCCTAGAGAGGCTGCATATAGAAACAGTTGGAAAAAAACTGGCGCCGTGCCTTTAAGACCTTCAGGAACCTCCAGGCTCCCATCATGCCCCACAGGTGACAGGTCAGTTCTTTTTTCCGGCTCCTTCTGCGAGGATCCTTGAGCTCCTCAGTTAGTGGGTTTTCTCACTAATTGTTGATCTAAAGTGAATTTTTTGATTTTCACTCGACGTCTTTAGTACTTGGGTACTAAATCCTACTATTTTTTCTGAATTTGGTCAATTTTTTCTTGTCAAAATGCCGGCCTTATTTAATAAGTGCCCGGCCTGTGGAAAAAAGATGGCTAAATCAGACCCGCACTGGGTCTGTATTGCTTGTCTACCTTCATCTCACAGACCAGATGAGTGCTACCACTGCAAAAAAAATTCTAAAAGAACCCTTAGAGAAAGGGAGAAAATCAAACTGCATGCTATGCAGGAGAGAGAAAAATCAGCAAGTGGCCGAGAAGAACATCTCTCGAAGAAGCCCTCCTCTCAAAAAAGGTTGGAGAGCAAAGACAAGGGTGAGAAGAGGAAACACCTTCCCATACACCTTCGGGGGACAGATTGGCATCAAAAGTACCCTTGTGCGCCCCTTCAGCGTCGAAGTCGACGCACCATTCGCCGGAGAAGCGAACGACTTCAGGTACGAAGTCCCATCACAGGCCGACGTCGACACCATCTCGTAGGCGGTCCAGTTCTGGCTCGCCTACAACGGCGGGAGGCAGTCGCTCGATGTCGACATATCAGTGTCGACATATCAGTGTCGACAGAACAGCCCGCCTCCGAGAGGACCCGTGACGACGTCGAAAAGACCGCCGACGTCGTGAGTGCCACAAGCATCAACGTAGAGCCGGACACCGAGGGGCTCGACGCCGGTAAGACGCAGTCATTCTCCAACTGAGCGTCATAGCAGGCGATCGCCGTCGAGGAGGTCGACGTCGCCTTCGAGGAAGTCGCTGCCGAAGAGGTCGACGTCTAAGCATCCGTCACCGAGGAGGTCGACGTCGAAGCATCCGTCACCGAGGAGGTCGACGTCGAGACCACGCGGATCGCCCTCGGGGCCTAGGCGGTCACCGCGGAGAACATCGCGGTCCAGATCGACGTTGAGGAGATCGACGTCGAGGAATAGGGCGACGTCGAGGGACAAATCGACGCCGCAGGATGTCCAGGTGGTAACCTCCAGGAGTGTTTCTTCTTCTCCGGATAGTGCAAGTCACTCCTGAAACCTCACCAAGGGCTGCAGCTCCTCCAACTAACATCTCTCCGAGATGGCTGGGGAGCATAAGAGAGTGGAAGATTCGGAGAATTTCCAAGGTGGATCATACTCCTAGCAGGTCCAGATCTCCAATCATACAATCCGTTCATTCCTCTGTGGGACGCAAGCGGTGTGTCACTCCTCAAATGTCCCCAACTCCGAGAAGGCGTAGATAAAGATCTCCTAGGAATCGGTCTTCAAGAACTCGCCACCGCTCTCCTAGAAGGCGAAGCCGCAGATCTTCTTCGTGGTCCTCAGACTCCAGACCTTCAAAAGCAGACTACTCTCCAACTCTCTCTTCTTCACCACGAGTAGAGTATCGCCTATTGATGACATTGTGACCTTCAACGAGGTCCTGTGTAGAGGGGCTGCAAAACTTAATATCGAGATGCCTGTTTCTGTCCCTTCCACATCGATCATCTTCGAGACCCTTCATCACAGGTCTTCATCTAGGCCTCTGCTGCCACTGGTCCCGGGTCTGCTAGAGCCTGCCCTTCAGAAATTCCTGACTCCAGCGTCGGTGGGAGCAGCTCCGTCGCGGATCACCAAGAAGTACAAGGCTCCTGAGCAGGACCCACTCTTTCTGAGAGCTGACCCTCCTCCTGACTCAGTCATCGTATCAGCAGCACGGAAAAACCAGACGGGGGCAGCAGCATCTGTGGTACCTGCAGATAAAGACAGTAAGGCCATGGACTCCATCGGCAAGAGGATGTGTAATACATCAGGATCCTATATGAAAGTGGCCAGCGCCTCAGCTTTATTGGGTCGTTATGACCGTTCTCTGTGGGACTCTCTCTCACGCTTCACAGAGAAGCTACCGAAGGAAGACAGGCAGGACTTCCAGGAGATCCTCCAGGAGGGGGGGTTTGGTGGCCAATCAGGTCATCAGTGCGGCAGCGGATTCCTCTGATCTCGCTGCCCATGGATATTCGCATGGGATCTGTGCCCGCCGCTCTTCCTGGCTGAGACTGACGGGTTTGAAGCCAGAGGCCCAACATCGAATCCTCAATCTCCCCTTCAATGGGACATCGCTCTTCGGCGCTCACGCTGACGACGAAATGTCTAGAATGAAGACCGAACTAGACACCGTGAAGGCGGTTGGCCTGGAAAAGAGGAAAGACTTCAGACAACGCTATCGTCCCTATGACCGACGACAATACCACCAGAGGGTTCAAACCCCTCAGTGGTCTTCCCAGCAACATCGGGGAAGATCCCATTCAAACCAGTGTCGTCTTGGTAGAGGACGAGGAGGAATCTCCAGGCAGTACACACCTGCTGCCCACGAAGCAGTGAGTGCTTGCTTCCCCTAGCTCCGTTACCCACTCCGGTGGGGGGAAGTAGCCGTTTTTATCTGGAAGAGTGGACCAAAATCACACTAGACAAGTGGGTGCTCAATATTGTGAGGAATGGGTACTCCATCAGGTTCAAGTCCCCTCCACCTTCTATTCCTCCTCGAAAAACTGTCATCCATCGCATAAATCTTCTGAGAGAAGAGGTTGCCGCTCTACTCCTAAAGGAGGCCATCGAGGAGGTCCCATGGCATCAACGTCGACAGGGAATCTATTCCCGATACTTCTTGGTCCCAAAGAAAGGTCCAAACAAGGAGTTCAGGCCTATACTAGATCTCAGGCTTCTCAACAAGTTCATTCTGAAGAGAGGTTCAGAATGCTGGCGTTACATCAAATAATCCCGCACTTACATCAAGGGGATTGGCTGTGCTCTATAGATCTTCAAGATGCCTATTTCCACATCCCAATCTCTCGAAGGCATCGGAAGTTTCTAAGATTTCAGATTCAATCAGACCACTTCCAATTCACGGTCCTGCCTTTTGGGCTGAAGTCGGCCCCTCGCACATTCTCTAAGTGCATGGCAGTAGTAGCTGCTTTCTTGAGGAGGAAACAAATCTTAGTCTACCCTTACCTAGACGATTGGCTTCTCAAAAGTGCGTCCCCAACTCTTCTGCAGAATCACCTCGCTTGCTGCATTCAGCTACTGCATCAGTTAGGTCTGCACGTCAATTTAAAAAAATCCATCCTCAATCCAACTCAGAGGATACATTACCTGGGCGCAACTCTGGATACAGTAAACGCAAGAGCTTATCCTTCGGAGGAGAGACTATCATCCATTCTCCACAAGTGTCAGACCCTCCTGAAGATACCTCATCCCACGGCCAGGCAGGTTTCATCTCTACTGGGTTCGATGGCCTCGTGCATTTTTCTGGTCCCAAACGCCAGACTTCACATGGGACCTCTGCAGCAAACTCTGGAGAATCAATGGTCTCAAATCTCCAATCGTTGGGAGGACACTGTAACCTTGCCTCTGTCTGTCCAGCTCTCCATCAGATGGTGGATGCAACGGTCTCATCTTCTGACAGGAGTCCCCTTTCACGAGGAACTTCCCAAGCAGACTCTGGTGACGGACGCGTCCCTTCAGGGATGGGGCGCTCACATGGGGTCACTACAATTACAAGGAATGTGGTCAGAAAGAGAAAGCTATACCACATAAACATGCTGGAGCTCAGAGCGGTGCATCTGGCTCTCAAGGCGTTCTTTCCTTCCATCAAGTCGACTGCTTTGCTTGTTTAGACGGACAATACAACAACGATGTATTACCTGAACAAGCAGGGGGGCACCAGGTCCAGACCCCTGTCTCTGGAAGCGCAAGCGATTTGGAAGTGGCTTCTAGCACGAGACATGAAGATCTCTGCAATTCACCTACCAGGCGTCCTCAACGTCCAAGCGGACGGCCTAAGCAGGCATTTCGCAGAAGCACACGACTGGGTGCTAAAACCAGAAGTTGCGCAAGACATTTTTCGCAGCTGGGGAACACCAGACATAGATCTCTTCGCGGACGCAGAAAATGCAAAATGCCGCGTCTTCGCCTCTAGATACCCGCAACCAGACTCCAAGGGGAATGCTCTGTTGATAGACTGGTCAGAGACATTACTCTACGCTTTTCCACCAGTCCCCCTCATTCCCCTGGTGATCAGGAAACTGTACGAATCCAAGACAGAGATGATCCTGGTTGCGCCAGAGTGGCCTCGCTAATGGTGGTACCCGGACCTTCTTCATCTGTCCAAAGTACCACACAGGAGGTTACAATGTCATCCGGATCTGCTGACCAAGGCGGGCGGCAAGGTGTTCCATCCCAACCTGCCGTCCCTGAGGTTAGCAGTATGGCTCCTGAGTTCATCCAATATGGACATTTAGGTCTCTCTCAAAACTGCATGCAGATCTTGAAGGAGGCACGGAGACCTTCTACGAGAAAGTCTTACGCTTTTAAGTGGAAGCGTTTTTACATGTGGTGTACTGCTGAGGGTCATGACCCTATTCGAGGTCAGGAACAGGTACTGTTACCCTACTTACTGTATTTGGCCAAAGCAGGTTTGCAATATTCCTCCATAAAGGTTCACCTGGCAGCGATTACAGCATATAGAAAGTCTCCCACTCAGGCTTCTTTCTTTCAGATGCCAGTTGTTAAGGACTTCCTGGAGGGTCTAAAAACGGTTTACCCACCAGTTAGGTCTCCATCTCCTTCCTGGGAGCTTAATGTGGTCCTCTCTGTTAATGGGTCCCCCATTCGAACCTATCCACAAAGCCTCCCTGCAACATTTTTCGTGGAAGACTGCATTTCTCGTGGCAATCACATCTGCTCGCAGGGTGAGCGAGATACAAGCCTTGTGCTCTTCAGAGCCTTGTCTCGTTTTCCATGCGAACAGAGTGGTGCTTAGAACTCACCCGAGGTTCCTTCCTAAACTGGTCTCGGAGTTTCACATCAACCAGTCAATCACTCTTCCTACTTTCTTTGCGAACCCGGTCACTCCTGCTGGTATTCGTCCGCAGGGTATGGGGATGGGCTTGCTACTCTATTCAGTGCTTATGACTATTGGTGAGTATCCCCTGGAAGAGAAGGATAAGTTACTTACCTGTAATCCTAGTTCTCTTCCAGGGGTATACTCATCAAAGTCATAAGCAACCCTCCCTCCTCCCCGGACGAATACCAGGCCTATAAATATGTATCTGTTACCCATGCTGTGTTTACACTGTTATACGCCGTCCAAAAGAACTGACCTAACTGTCACCTGTGGGGCATGATGGGAGCCTGGAGGTTCCTGGAGGTCTTAAAGGCACGGCGCCAGTTTTTTCCAACTGTTTCTATATGCAGCCTCTCTAGGCTAATCTGCCTCTATGATCTTGCCTTTTTACCTTTGAAAATAAAGGCTATGATTTCAAAGCAATCTGAGAGCAGTTTTCTTCTCTATATCATGAAAATTTCATGGTGTATGTTTCTTTATTAATTCAAATGTAAACAAATTTACAATGCAATTTTGGGCATATTTGAGCCTAGTAATGTTTTTTAGGCTGCATATGTATATATATGCATATTACCTTTATATGAAATATATATACATATAATTTGTTATTGCTCCGGGGTCCCCGCACGTGGGCGAGACTATTCAGTGCTTATGACTTTGATGAGTATACCCCTGGAAGAGAACTAGGATTACAGGTAAGTAACTTATCCTTCTTCGTACTACCCCAAATTCATCCCTAAGGTGCCTTCGGACTTTCATCTGAATGAACCTCTGGTTCTTAAGACTTTTTTCCCTCAGCCTACCACACCGGCTGAGAAATCACTTCATTCTCTGGACATTCAGCATTGTTTAAAACACTTCAGAAAGTCACCTCAGCTCTTTGTAGCTTTTAGCGCCCCTCGTAAGGGTTTTCCCCTATCTAAGCAAGGTATTGCACGTTGAATTTCCAGCTCTATCCAGTACTGTCCTCAATTGGCTGGGAACACTCAACGAGGGCAGTCTCTTCCTCTGCGGCCCTCTTTGCTGGGTTACCTACCCGGGATATCTGCAGAGCGGCTACCTGGAAGAGCATCCACACTTTTACCAGACATTACTGCTTGGATTCTTCGGCGCGCAGTGATATTGCAGTGGGCCAAGCATTCCTGAGGTACCTGTTTCATTAGCGGTGAGCTTTCCCTCTCATCCCTCCTTCCTTTTCTTTCCTAAATCCTCGCATATTCTTTGATAAATGTATTGTTTCTGGATATATTATCTGCATATAAACTTTGATGATGCCTTTTGTTTTCTTGCTACTTTAAATTTTCTGTGAATTAAGCTTAATGTAGTCTTGATATTTTACAAAGTCTTAACATTGAGGAAATGGTTTGCTTTTCTATCTTTTTTCTGTACATTATATACGGTTCTTCAAGGCGATAAGAACAAAAAATGTGCTCATAACTCTAGCTACTCTGATTCAAGCATGTGAATCTATGAAAGTTCCAATACTGGAGTAAGAAAACAAGTTACTTACCTGTAACTTTAGTTTTCCAGTATTGGAATCTTTCATAGATTCACATGCGACCCACCCTCCTCCCCTGGGAAAGCTCAACCTTTTGCATTTTTATGGTTATCTTATAGCGCTACGGAAATCTGAAGGTCTGAGGTTCTCTCATGAGGGTTCTAAAGGGTGAGGCTGATCTGATTGGTTGTTTGTTTTATTTGGTCTCTTTTACAAAAAGAGGTGGATAGGTTACAAAACTGAAATGGGCCTAGGCCTAGTTTCTAGTTTGTAATAGCTTTGCATTGCTATTTTTATATACCGGGGACTCCCATCTCGACGACGGGGAATGATTCAAGCATGTGACTCTATGAAAGATTCCAATACTGGAGAACTAAAGTTACAGGTAAGTAACTTGTTTTCTACTGTGTTGCTTCGGGACTATGACCTCTTTGCATTATACACTATATGTTGTAGATTTTTACATTGTATACTGCTATTTTAAAGTACCGGGGATTCCCAGGCTGATGATGGGGAATGATTCAAGCATGTGAATCTATAAAAGAGACCAATTTTGGAGAACTGGAGTTACAGGTAAGTAACTCATTTCTTCATATAGCTTCAATGATCCTTTATCTTGCGATGAGGGAGACTTTAGTTAGGACGATGGCAGTGTTCTTGACATTGGTAATCTTATACCAATTGACTCAAACAATAAGTATGGGCAGGAGCACCCTTGCGCAGTTGATCCTCACAACCTCAACATACACCATGTTCAATGGGACTCTAAGGATGAAGTGACCTATCACTTCCCCAGGCATTATTATTCATGCCAACTCATTTTTGAACAGCCACCTAAAGATGCTAGTTGATTTTCTGGGCGCTTTAAAATATACATTGCCAATCCTTTGTAGCAGGTTTCTTCCCCCTCAGTATTTCTTGCTGCCTCTGTCTCACCTCTGCCTTTTGGTTTAACACTTCATTCAACTTCAGTGCCTCCAATAGCACCAAAGGAGCCTTTCTTCTTCCTTCAACTCATGTGCAACTGAAGCCTTCAGTTATCCACCAATTGATCTTTCATAGATTCACATGCATGAATATTCCTTGTTGTCCGTCTGGGAATCCTCGGTATACAATATTATGAATCCGATCCTAAAAAAGCAGATCAATGACATTTAAAACAGCCTTAGAACACATGGCCTATCCACCTCCTTTTATGACGCAAATTCTAAACAATCGGGTGGATAGGCACTCTGGTCCTCTACACGGACAGAGGCTCCAACCGCCAGATTTTGCAGTTGCATGTTAGTGTGGGAGAATATTCAGGATCTCTGCTCCAGTTTTTGATTAAAACAGCTTTACCATTGAATTAAAATTTTAACAGGAAGGCAGTTGACATCACAGACAACATTATTAAGAAGTGTGCTGTGTGTGGAAAGAGAAAGGTTTATGTGGAGGCTAAACACACAAAGTGCATTATTTGCGTACGTCCTGACCATGAATCCATAAAAGGTGATATTTGTGGCAAATACTTTAAGTAAACATTGAAGGACAGAGACCGGAGGCTGGTTCAGGTACTTATTGAGGACGTAAAATCAACACTAACTCATCCTGTGACTGACAAATTTAAAATAAAGCCACCATTGGAATAGTTTGATAAGTAATCTCTTCAGACTCCTGAAGTGAGTAAGAAGACCCTCTGAGCCTCCCTTTTTGTTTGCAGTGTTCGGGTCTGTCACTGATGCCGGTATCTGGCGTCAAAAGTTTTGTCTGCCACCTGATGAGCCCGCTACCCTAAGGAAGCATGCTTTTAACAAAAGAGCGACTACTCCTACATCAGAAATACCTGTCAAAAAATAGATGGCAATTGTACCACCTTAGTTTCTTCGGTTAAGAGAATGTCTTTGTTGTTGGTCTCACCCTCTGCTTTATCTTCTTTGCTAGCACTGGCACAATATGAGGCAGTCTGCTATAGCCTGCAGAGCTGTCAAACTGGACTGTGCCATCGTCAACGGCAAGTTGTAAACAAGTTTTTGAAGCGGGAATCTTTTCTAGATTTACATGCTGTGCATTATTCCACCATGTAGTTATTGGGTCCTTAATTCTTCTGTCTTTAAGTGCCGTTTTTTGTTTCCTTTTTTTTTTTTTTGCTCTGCTGGGCCGTGCAGACCATTTGGTGTCCTAGGTCCTTTCTATATGACTTAAGACACCAGCCCCCGAAGCTTCTTCATTTGATCGCCATCATCTGATTGTTTTATCCACCATTGGATCTGCAAGCAGAGCAAGAACTTGAAAGTTTTTAAAGGAGACTACAACTTTTCACAGTTTTTGGAGAAAAAAACAGCAGAGTACCAAAAGAACATGAACTGTTCTCCACTGACAAAACTGTCGAAATAAGCATCTACCAAAAGAGTTGAAGAATGAAGGTAGGCTGATGGAGCATCCTCCCTTCAGTTTTTGCCACTGTAGGTATCCCCAGAAGGATGCACACGAGGTCTTCAAACCTTGTCTCATGAAAGACTGTGACGCAAAGGGTTTTACCATGTGTGGAGAGTTCGAGCCCAAGACACTGTAAGCAAGAGTGAAACAAAGGTGGGCACGCTACACCCCTGCATAGTTGAATCAATCCTTGCAAGAACTAGGTTGCTCGATGGAGAATTCAGAGGACACAGAATTTGCACAAGGAGAGAAAGTCGGTGAGACTGCAAGAATTGTTTAGGAAAGAACAGAAAAAGCACATGGTAACATGGATGCTCTGGCGCTGAACTTAGACTCTTGGAGTGGAAACAAAAGGCTGCCCAACACCAAAACCAACAGTGATCGAGGAAAAGCTGAAACATAAGGAACCCCACAAGTTGAAGTTGAAAGACGCCATTGGTGGTCGATCCTCGGAACAAGCCTCAATGTCGAAAACTGATCAAGAGCACGGAAGCGAAAGAGCATTGAGATAAGGAAGTCTCTGACCCGAATAGAAAGGCTTCGATGCTCGGCATCAGCCAAAAAACACTCGATGCCAAAAAGAAAAGACTGAGACTCTAGGCTGAAATGGAGGAGCTCAGAATGAGAAAAGGGGGTTTTGACAAATCCCTGATGGAATTCAGAATCTCTCTGAAACCTCAGACAGAGAGGGAACATGAAGTGGTAGAGCTGGAACCCCAACCAACTCCAGAACCACAGGAAGAAGAAGAGGAGGAGTAAATATTCTTTGAAGAGGTACAAGGCCAATTCAATTCAACTAGTGTTTTCTCCAAGACCTAGAGTGGGAGGGGGGTGGCAGGATGTGGAGACAGAGTTCCCTTAAGGAGTGAGACTGTGGTCCTGGACCTTAGCTTGCCCTTGGTGGCAGTTAAGACTAATGTCTTGACAGAAGTGCTTCAGACGGGAGTGTACTCTTCCAAACCGCTTCTCCCATTTAATGAAGCACCTACTGATATCCTGCTTGGGACTTGGTCCAAGCCCAACACAGGGGCTCCTGGGAACAGGACAATTGCCCGCCACCACTGCCCACTCCACTGAACATCCTACCCCGGAGAGCTTGGTGGTCCAAGCCTCCACTTCACATGTTAATCCTGGGGCATTCCCAAACGCCCCCACCGGATCAGGAATCCAAGAGGCTGGACAATTTGGGCAAGAAAATGTTTTCTTTCACCAGCCTGGCATTGCGGTCGGTGAACACCGCATGCCTTTTGGGCCGCTATTCTTATACACTGTGGGATACAGCTGCCGCATACCCCCGCTCCCCCGGAGGAGGTCCGGGCTGTGCTCTCCCAGACTGTTTCCGACGGTAGGAATATAGCTATGTTCACCATTAGATGTGAACTAGACACCACCAAATCACTAGGCAGAGCCGTTTCGTCGACAGTGGCCCTGCAACGCCTGGTCGAACTACTGGCTTTTCCGGGGATGTCCAGTCATCACTCATGGACATGCCCTTTGATGGCTCCCGTCTATTTGGAGACCGGACGGATTTGGTGCTGGAGCACTTTAAGGATAGCAGGGCTGCGGTCAGGTTCTTGGGCCCTTCTATGGACCCTCGTCACCCACAGAAGGGGCGTGCAACCGTGTCCTCGGCCACCACGACGCGCAAGCTTTTCAGCCTCTGCGTAGCTGTGGACCTGGTTTCTACTGGCCCGTGGGTCGAATCAGTTCACCCCCTACCCTCCCCCACATACTCTAAACTCTCCTAGTCTGCCCGTTTATCATCATGGGCACCCAATGGGCGGCAGGATTCGCCATCACCTGCCCCGCTGACAGTCCGTAACATCAAACAGGTGGGTTTTGCAGATTGTCCCAAGGGGCTACTTCCTCCCCTTCAGGGCTACCCCTCCCTCCATGACACCCACTTACGACAGGCTGGCTGAGGACCACTTATCTCTTCTCCGCCAGGAAGTGATGCCTCTTTTGGCCAAAGGGACCATAGAGAGAGAGTGCCGATGCCAGAAGTAGGTTGAGGTTGTTATTCCCGCTACTTTCTGGAGCCCAAGAAGGACAGAGGCCTTTGTCCTTTCCTCGACCTGCGCTCTGTTTCTTCCTCAAGAAGGAGAAATTCAAGATGCTCACTGTTTCTCAAGTCCTATCTGCCCTGGATCTGGGAGACTGATGGTAGCGTTGCACTTGCATGATGCATATTTCCACATTCCCGTCCTGCCTGCCCACAGGCATTACATGCGGTTCAAGGTGGGCCACAAGCACTTTCAGTTTGTTATCCCTTTTGGCCTCACTAGCGCCCCTCAGGTGTACACCAAGGTGATGGCAGTGGTTGTAGCTCATCTGCGGAGATCAGGGGTGCCAGTCTTTCCCAATCTCAACGACTGGCTGTTGAAGGCGGGCTTGCCCCAGGCTGTCGTCTCCCACCTCCAGACTACGGCGGACCTCCTGCATTCTCTGGGGTTCACTATCAACGGGCCGAAGTCACACCTGACTACCTCCCAGACACTCCCTTCCATCAGAGCTATTCTGGACACAGTGGAGTTTCAGATCTATCCTCATTCAGGCTGAGTCCGATGTTTCAGCCTCTTTTCTGGATTTCTGTGACTGAATCTGAGGCGACATGGCCTCCTGCATCATGCTTGTGACACATGCCCGTTGGCATATGCGGGCTCTTCAGTGGGCGCAGTATATGGGCAATCTCTCCAACATGGTCCAGATCGCAGAGGGAACTGTGAAGGACCTGCCGCAGTGGCTTACAATCCAGACTCCACATCAACGTGTTGGAGCTCTGAGTGATCCGATTCACATTGAAAACATTTTTACCCTCCATCCAGGAAAGGAGTGTAAATGTTCACGGATATCGTCACCAACATGTGGTACTGCTACAAGTAGGGCGGGTTGGGGGTCATTGAACCTTTGTCAAGAGGCCCTGCGTCTCTGGACATGGTTGGAACAGCATTGCATATCCATGGTGGTTCAACGTCTGGCGGGTTCTTTGAATGATAGAGTGGACAAACTAAGCCACAGATGCCTCGCGGATCACAAATGGCGTCTCCATTTGAAGGTTGTGCAAGGTCTCTTTCAGCAGTGGGGACAGTCTTGGTTAGATCTGTTCGCCACTGCAGAGAATGCACAATGTTAGCAGTTCTGCATGCTGGAATTTCCAAACCGGCTCTCATTCAGAGATACTTTTTGTCTCAAGTGGACTTCTGGCCTCGTGTAAACCTTTCCGCCCCACCACTCCTGCCCAAAGTTCTTAAGAAGATCAGGAACGACCGGGCCCAAGTCATCCTTGCGGCTAGTGACTGGGCACCGAGAGTCTGGTATCCCGAACTGTTGCGCATGGCCAACGGTCCTCCGATCAGTCTGCCCCTTCTGGAGGATGTTCTGTTGAAGCAACAGGGGAAAGTTTTCCAACCGAACCTGTAAATGCTCTGCCTTCTTGTGTGGTGATTAAACTGCAACAGTTTGCAGCTTTCGACCTTCCTCCCCAAGTCTGGGACGTTATCTTGGCAGCCAGACATCCCTCCACTAAGACTGTTTACACCTACTGTTGGGCAGAATTTGTGGCAGGGTGTACAGAAAGACAAATTGATCCCCTTTTGGTGCCCCTTTCACAGGTGTTACTGTTCATCCTTTCCCTTGCCCATCATGGGCACTCTGAAAGGCTATCTCTCTGCTTTTCACATTTTCTGTAGTTGCCTGATCAGCCATCCCTCTTCAAATCACCTATTGTAAATAGGTTTCTGAAAGGTTTACAACATTCGTTTCTGCCTTCTCCCTTTATTATGCCCCACCGGGACCTCAATCTTGTCGTCCCTTTCCTTCTGTGCGCTCCGTTGGAATCCCTGCACAATTGCCCTCTTAGGCTCCTTACCATCAAATGGCCTTTCTGGTGAAAATAACATCTGCCCGCAGGGTCAGTGGGCTTCAGGCTTTTCATTCAAGCCTCTTTATCTGACCATGTACCCAGACAAACTGGTGCTTCATACGAGAGCTTCCTTTCTCCCGAAAGTGGTCACTCCATTTTATATAGACCAATCCATCACTGCCTACTTTTACGCTTCGCCTCATCCCTCTAAGGAAAAGTAGCAACTTCACCGTCTAGACCCAAAAAGAGATTGTTGTTCTACCTTGACCACACAAACGAATTGTGGATGGATGACCAACTCTTCGTGGGTTATGTCGAAGCAAAGGAAGGATGAGCTGTAGAGAAGCAGTCTATCTCCCGGTGGATTGTGCGCTGTATTAAAATCTGCTACACATTGGCTAAGAAACAATCCCCTGAGGGTTTGCATGCTCATTCCACAAGAGCTAAAGCTGCAACCACTTCATTAGCTCGCATAGTTCCAGTCCTGGACATCGGTCAGGCAGTAATGTGGGCTTTCCTACACATGTTTACTAAACACTACTGCCTGAACAGTCAGGTCCGTAGGGATGGACATTTTGCCCGTTCGGTCCTGCAGGACTTCCTCGTGTGAAATTGGTCCACAGACCCTCCTCCGGGGAGGTATTGCTTTGGTATCTATTCTAAGATAAGGAATCCAAGGCCAGAACTCTCTATCAGATAAGTAAGTTACTTACCTTCGGTAATGCCTTATCTGGTAGAGACTCTATCTAGCCACAGATTCCGCCCCCCCGTGCTCTGCGAACATATTTCTAGGCAAAGGGCTTTACCCTTTCAGGGCCCTAGTTTTCTACACCAGTGGTCAGTTTACTTCGTGGCTCCGCGCTTCTGGCGTGGAACGCCATGAAAATAACTGACGTCCGCGTGCCTAGGTGGCGCCTGTTTAGGCACCATGAACATCACTTCTGGCATGGGTGACGCCACGCGAAGCCGAACTACGCCACCTACCGGCACGCAGGGTTACTGCTCACGAAAAATTTCCAGATGTAGTCTGATGCCTGAGGATAATTCTAAGGTAAGGAATCTGCGCCTAGATTATCTCTACCAGATAAGGCATTACCGAAAGTTAGGTAACTTGTTAGTTAGTGCAGGATATTATATAATGCTGTAAAGAGATGTTTTCTGTTCTTTTCTAGCAGAGTTTTCTTTTTGTTTTAAGTATTGTAAATAAATGGAAAAACATTAGATATTTGGTAAATTGGCCTGGTGAGAGCTGTAGTGATTACTGTGTTGCTGAGGTACTTTTGGGATTTTTAATTAACTATTTATTGACTGATTTGTTATCATAGTTGAATGTGTTTGGGTCCTGACTCAAGAGAGGCGATGTCCCAAGTGAGTTATGATGCCCTTCTCTTCTCCCTAGACAACTGTAATGATTGAGGGGTCATCATTTTTCACAGGGTTAAATCCCCTGAGCACTCACCAGAAGTCCTTAAATGAGTATACCAGCACATGATTGATATTATGACTAAAATCTGTTATCGTCCTTTATGTGATCCTCAAAGCCTAGCATTCAGTACAATGTATTTAAGTGAGGACCATGTCCCGGAGTCCTGTAATAGCTGCCAAAACATGTTATGGTCAGCCAATTGGGGAGGTCCCTTTGGGGACCTACCCCTCTCTCACACACACACACACACCTCGGAAGCGGGGTCAGGGTGTGCAGCCCCTTATATATTTTTTTATTTATTTAGAGGACGCAGGGACAATGCCCATGAATCTTTTAATGGCTACCACAACGTACTGTTTATGTTATGGCCAGCCAATCCGGATTGGCAAGTCCCCTTTAAGTCGGTCAATCGGAGCATAGCTGGACTTCAACGATTTAGATATACCTTACTTTTTAACCCCTTCATGCTCAACCGGAGTCCCTCTTTAAGCACTATTTCTCAAAAAGCTGAATATATGTACACCAATTCACAAAAAGCACGCTTTCTGAGTAAAGTCTTGTTTGCCAAAGTTGGTGTAATTCTATTAAGCCATTTTTTCTGTATTGGAAAGTTTGCTATGGGAATTAACATGCGAAGGAGCATGTTTGCACCCCCCCCCCCCCAAACCTGCCCCCCTTTTCTTTTATTGTTGTCTTTTTCATTACCCCCTTCCTGATGGGATAGCCTGAATGAGCCACAGTGAATAATTATTTAAAAAAATGGGGGGAAAGTTTGTGTAGATTTATCAAGTTTCAAGTTTATTCGTTTTATCAGTTGGCGCCACTGTTATTAGAGAAACAAAAATACTCTTTTATGGAAACTCTGGCCGAATTAGAACTACACAGCGACGACTGCATCTGTTTTCCAGGATCCTATGCTCTGCAAATTCATATGTTTACTAAAGGTACCTGTGATGCAGAACTTGGATTACAAGTAACTAAGCTTTCCCTTACGTACTTATGTACTATGTTGACCATTCTCAGTTCATTAGGGAAACCAAGCAACTGTTTGTCGGTTTGCCCAGCCACACATAGATAACTCCATTTCAAAAGCTGGCCTGGTTAGATAGATTGTTTAATGCTTTCAGATTTGCTATGCTAAAGCTAAATGTACACTACTCAATGATGACATATTCCAACATCGCACTAGGTGTATTTTTTGTAACCTTTACACTTTGTGGCTGATTTCATGTCAGTGTTTTTGTGAATGCTCTTCTCTTTGCTCTGCATACTGAGTCTCATATCCCTCCATCTCTTCCCCACAGGACGTGCTGCCCCCATGAAGAGCATCTCAAGCAGTCTGAAGGAGACCATGAACCCCCATGACATTGTGCAGGACGCAATTCACAACTTCTCTCCAGCCTACCAACAGTACACACAGCAGGCCACACTGGAACATGGCCATGTAATCTCCCGGTCCCAAAGCTGCTCCAGCACTCATGACACTGAGAAGACGCTGCTGCTCAGCTCGGACGATGAGTTCTGACCTGGGGCAAGTGGTCCGGGCCGGGGGCTCCATCGCTGTGCAATTCAAAACTGAAAAAACATATTTATTGGTGGGGTTTTGAAGCCAATGTCATATCGGATCCCCTATTGGGCGCACACTATCTGGAGGGCAGAAGCTACACTGAGTACATGCTGCTTGGGGGGCTGGGAGCGCCCCTCAGCATCTATCAGTTTAGACGAGCTTCCTTCTCCACACACTGGTAGATTTTATTTTTTGGCTTTTGGGAACAAGAATTGTATTTTTGTAGCCAAGATGTTACACTACAAGAGGCATTAGACCAGAATGGCAGTCCTCTGTGTCGGGGAGGCAGGGAGGCCCTTTTGCTGCCATCCATTTTTGTGCACCTTAGCTGGGCCCCAGACAGCCCTTAGTGATATTTTTGTGTGGCATACTCCCTTTTCCTTTTTGCCATGTGAGTACACCCAAAGACATATGGCCAAAGGTGTGACAGTGTGTGGATCTTAATCCAGAACATGTGAGTAATCAAACTAGCCCATTGCTTGCGAAACTTGAAAAACGATTGTGAGCTCAGGCCAGAAGTAGTCGGATGTCTATTTTGCTAAATATGTGTTCTGTGGGAGAAAATCATTAACTTGGGAGAAGGTGGATTTGATCCTAGTCGTTACAGTTTTCTTAGCCAAAACTCAGGTTCAGTGAAATAACAGGGAGAGTTTGTGGAGCTTTCAAAGGGCTGCCATATGTGGTTGAGATTAAATGCCCAGAATGTACTGGTATTCCTCACCCAGCTATGTAGGGTATGGGCTTCTTCCTTTCCTTCCCTCATTACATTCTTATCCTTCCCAAGGCCGTGTGTTCTTCCCAAGAGCATGTGAACGTTGCTGGGGTAGGATAAGTAGCAGTGCATAACATTAGCATGCCCTGAATGGCTGTAGAACAGTGTATTTAACATCACTTTCACTGATTGGAAAAACATCCGATCTGTAGCCGATTAAGTGAACGTGCTCTGAACTCCTGTCTCCTATAGGTCACAGTAGCACAGACTTCTGCTGTATCTGTTGTGTGAAGGGAGTCCCTTTACAGCCATGCTCCGAACTTAAAGCTAATTGGATTTTAGTTTGTTTTTGATTTTAATTTCTTGTGGCCACCTCGCCCATTGCTCTAGAACTCTCCAGCTGGCGAGTTTTGTTTGTTTGTTTAGGCCAGGGCAACCAGTTTATCAGTGTGGCTGAATCCCTTAAAGAAGGCTCTACTACAGCCCATGCTACCTGTGGGCAGAAGAAATTCTGTACAATGGCCCTGCATGAGTCTACTGTCTGTACCCTAACTACAGGGATATGCATTGCAAGATATGCTGCAAAGATCCACTGTGACCCTTGAAAACAAGGAGAGTGCTGTCATTTCCTGACCAAAGCTTCATTTAAAGATGTCTATCTTCTGGGGATGGGTTGATGAGTCCTTTCCCATTCTCTCAAAAAAGCACACAAATGCTCTAATTTAGACACTTTTATAAACCTGTTGCATCAGAAAGCATCTTAATCTGAGTACCTCTATTAGAAAACCAGTGTTCAAAAAGGCATATGAACCTAACTGGTTGTTCTGAGTCTAGAGATAGGGTAGCTGAATCCTCAAATAAATGGACATTGACAACCACGTTATCTACGAGTAAGTTATCAGCGCAGCCCTTCTTTGGGTAGAGACTGCCTGCAACTTCGTCAACGTCCTGTAAGTTTGGAAAGCTCTCAACGAAGATTACACTTTCCACATCACAGACCGGTCAGTGGCTCTTTCCTTACTAACTGCAACACTTAGTCTCTCAGTTACTGCTGCCTCATTAGTACCTTTGCCACTGTCAATAGACTGTCTTCCTGTTACTACCTCGTCAATGTGCATCCTCTTGTGGTCTCCCTCGACAACATCCCAGTTGACCACAGAAGGTGTACTTAGACTGCCTTTAAGCAGATGTTCACCATCACTCTTGTATCAAACAGTGTGTTCGCTGCTTCCTTGACACACTTCACCAAGCAGAGTGTAGTGAAGCTGCAAGCACACTTTATGACCCTGAGATGAGGCTGAAGATAAAAGAACCATGTAGCCCTGATTGTACTGTGGCTAGTTACATGTAAAATATCAGTATAATGAGAAGCGCCTTGGCCATGATGACCAGGACATTCAAGAGCCTAGAGAGCCTGAAGAGCTGTCATTCTTACCTCCAAAATGCTCCAGGTCCCTTTTTGCCTCATCATATACTTGAAAATATGATGCAAGCTTATTCTATAAGATCCCCTAACACACACCACCTCTAGCCAGCTCCACTGTAGCCACCAACCTTCCCATCTCCTCCGTAACACCCGGTTCCACTGTTTAATCAATCATCACCATTGCCTTCATGCATAGCTCCTTGTCAAGTGGATGCTGACACCACAGAACATGATGAAGCTGAGGTTGAAGAAGATTGCTAGAAGGTGCACCAGATGATAAATGGGAGGACTGCTTTACCTCTGCTTCAGCAATGCAACGTCTTCTCCAGCTAACTCTCCTCCCGATAGACTCGGCAGGTTACAGTTACTTGTGGTGAGGGAGTCAAAGATGCAACGTTACAACTGCTTCGACCAAATCAGGAAATACATTTAAAAAAATCATTTAACACCAGAAGACATTTTGGCCTTAATCATCTCAACAACAACTCTGTGTTCTTCAACAAACCAGGAGGGATGAAGTCCTTTTGTTTTCTCAGATGAGTACCAGCTCCCCTGGAACTGGACATTCAGCATAACCACACGTCTGGAGAGAAGGGGCTAAAAGGCTCATTGTGTTCACAGAAAAGTGAGAGGAGATGCAACTGGAAACCTGGGGCAAATTACAACTGGATCTCTTTGCCACCCAGATCGACAGGAAATGCTGGTCCTATGCCTGCATGTATTGGTACCTGGTGTTGAGCTTAAATGCGTTTTTGAGAAATTGGTGTGTGACATTTGTGCACATTTTTCAGGCATTCTCCCTCATCCTGCACACCACCACCAAGATCAAAAGGAAAACCGCTCTATATCATACTTGTCATCCTGTCGTTACTTGGACACCCCTGGTTCAGAGATCAGTTGCCCCTGTCAGAAGAATCCCACAGCCCGCTGAGAGCACAACTCCAATCCCTCACGACCCAGCATCTCTGAGCTTAACGGCCTGGCTTCTCAAAACCTCGGATTTCCACTCCTACACATTTTGGTGAATTTCGACATATTCTCACTCAGGGAAGAGCATCGTCCATAGTGAATAAATCAAAAGGCCAAATAAGAGGTTCTGTGTGATGCTCCATGCAAAGCCTGCAAAAATGCCTTAATATAGTCAGTCACACAATAAACTATGCTACCTGCTAAAGCTATCTTTATCTGTACCAATAAAGGCTCATTCCACTCTCAGGAGAGTTCATCTGTTGGGAATATCTAGGTTCTGGCACTCCGTCTCTTCACAGAAAGGATATTCTAGGACCTATTAAGAGCCTTGTTGAGGGCCTTCCCACTGGCGTGCAAGTATCCACTTACATGCGTTTGCTATACAGTTCAATTTTAACTTACGAAAGCCTGATCCAGTTTATCTGACAGAGGAGATCTCCAATGTAATTCTTGGATGGTAACGCTGCTGTTTGAGGAAGCACCTCAACTATAACGGTCAGCGAATTGAAGACCTTTACCATCCAGGAACATATTCTGAAGTTTTATAAGGACAGAGACTCTACAAACCAATTACGTTTATACCTAATTTTCCAAAGGATTTTCATCTAAAAAAAACAGTGGTCCCGAGGTCTCGCTTTCAGAATCCTAAAAGCATAGTGGTAAGATCACCTCATTCATCACAGAAGCATTACATTTTACATTAAAAGAAGTAAGGCATTGAGGCTGAGATACCAGCTGGGTGACATTGGGCCACCCATTAGAAAGCTGCGGCACCATTCTAGATTGCGAGATAGATAGCAGCTGCTGTCATCTTTTGCAACACTACAGCCATCTACAAGCCTAAGGGAAAGGTCATGCCACAAGAGGTTGGCATGGCCAGTGGCCCTTGATGTGATTGTTCCATTGTTTGCTGGATGGGCAGATTGAACAGTCTTCATATATTCAAAAGGCACTACTGTTTAGAAATGGATGTTGAGAGACAATTGGCAGTAGGGTAGACAGTCCGTTGCAGCCAAATACCGTAAGAGGAGACTGTTTTTCTACCTTGGTCTAATTAGGATTAGTAAGGATGCCTATGTACTGTTAGCTGTTATGATTCAAGCATGCAACTCTGTAAATGATCAGATAAGGGAGAAGAAACGCGTTACTTACCGCTAGCTACAGTGTTGGTATCTTACATCGTCATGTGCAGTCCTCTCTCCTATCCAGTTAGAAGCCCACCTAGTATTTCTCATTCCACACCTGTGATTTGAAATCTGAGGTACAGTGGTCTCTAGAGGCATTGAAGTTCAGAGCACATTCTCCTCATTAACTGAAGTTGGGATGCTTTTTGATGAAGCATGCGTACTACTAAATAGACATTGTCCCACGTTTAGTGTTTTTTACTACTGTTGCAAACCACGGTGGGACTCAAGCTCAACAACAGGAAATAAAATTCAGCATGCAAATCTATGAAAGATGCCAGTGTTTGGAGAACTGTAGTAAGTAAGTTGTTTCTTTCCTGATAGACCATTACCTCTGAATGAGTCCGGTTTTGGCAGACGTGAGTTAGGGGGTCTTGTAGTAAAATTACTGACTGTTTTGAAAATGTTAGTAACTGCAATGATCAACCCATCCCCTGCCATCCTCTGTTCTTTTCTGTTATTTGTTTGGTGGTCTTAAAACAGCTCCTTATAATGTAAAATTTGCTAGTTAGGAGTTTCCCAAAACCACCTCACCTAGTGAGGCAGTTTTATGGCCACTTTTTATCCAGGCACCTCCAGCAATTATTTAATTGAAGTTGCTTTTCTGGGCCCTGGAGTAGACTAGAGTTCTTTGAATTTGTTATGCCATCGCTTGTATAAAGAGTGACTTGGGGTGTGCCTTAACCATAAGGAGAGTTGCTTGATGTGAGGCATTTCTTCTGGAGTCATCGTCCATGTTTACTCAGTTCACCACATGCTCTGAAATGAATAGTTCGCTTTGTCCAGCTCAAGCTGGTTTTCCTCTAATGGTTAGAAAAGTCATCACAGCATTGTACTGTCATTTTGGCAGTCACGAGGCCTTTATTTATTTTAATGAAGTTAGAATATCCGTAGACACAGAACATACTGCCTATGTTGGGGATTCTGAAGTCCCAGACATTGATGGTTAAATTCAGTGCCTGATTCAAAATTACTAGCAGCCTTGGATGCAACATGGGAGTACAAATAAGGGCAAAGTCAAATAAATTACAAAGGCAAAAGCCTGTTTCTAATATACAGATTCACCATGGTGGGATTTCTGTCCTTAAAATTCAACTGGTATGGTGGAATTTTAAGTGAGAAATTCTTTTCGAAGGAGCAAGTTGTGGGCTTTGTTGAGGAAATACAAAAACAGTTTGTGAAAGTTCACAAAACTTTTCCAGTTAGATTTACAATCTGAAAACAGTTGGAATATTTACTTCTGCCCGTGGTTATTAATAAATGCAGTTTTGTAGTGGAAAATGAAAGGCATATGGCAATAGTTGCTGGGAGTGACAGAAGGGGTTTCTTTGCAGGAAAAATATTTTCTCTGTGAGGAAACAAATAAGGTAATCATTACAAATGTATTTAAATATGTCAGCATGACAACCCATCATGTCAAATGTTGATTATCATTTTTTAATGCACAACTATACTTCTGTATACAGATGTTCTAATCTACCATTCTTTGAGAATTCCAGGAATTCTATCAGTCAAACATTTGCTTCAAACATAAAAGCAGCTCTATGTGAGCAAATTACTGACTTTCTCAGCAGCATATTTTTGAATCAAGCCTTCTGATTTTTTTTTATGGATTTAAAGATACCCATAATGGAAAATTAAGATTACATTTAACTGTTTTTTTCTTCTGCTCCAAGGATCTTTCACAGATTTGCATCTGCTTTATTCAAGTTCACCCACATTCCCATGGTTCCGTTATTCTTATCTGTTAGTGAGTAAAGACTTCGCAGACACACAAAGTGTTCACATCTTTGGAATCTAAAAAGGATACCCCCTCGCCGGCAACAAGAAAAAACTGTACTGTGCGCTTCTTCATATCAACATCCTCATGAGTTATGCAAGGCACTTCCATGCGCTTTGCAAACATTTTAAACTTTCAGAAAAACAAGATTCTATTCTGAGCCCAACCACAAGATAGGGGAAAGTACACAGCATGTAATCTATAATAGGGACAAGCTTAAGAACCAAACTAACTGTTAACATTTTTTTTTTCTTCCTACCACTCTGTTGCTAAACTTTGATCAGTCATTAAAAATAGCCAATGGGGATCAAGATCGGACTGTTTTTGGTAAGATCTTTGATACCAATTGTAGAATGATTAATAAAATGAGCATCATTGAGTTGGGTAACAAAGAAACATTATTCAGCACCAATATACTCCACAGATTTACCATTTATACGTTATTACTTTGTTCCCAAGAATGGCTGGGACGTGTGGGAGAAGTGCATTTCCAATTTAAGATTTTGCCTTTAAGTACCATAAGAGCACTGAAAGCTTGCTGCCCAGTTGTTAAGGGAGGATGCTTGCTTATAACTTTACATGGACTACTTGGTACTTCAACATCACTTCCACGTTAAGACCTTCAGTATATTAAGAGAAAACACTTGCTGTTATTTGTTTGCATGCCCACCAAAATGTAAATTTGTTTTGGGAGACCTCAGTCGTTTATCCATCCATGGAAAAAGAAGTGCCATTCTATAAGATTAAGCCTTTAATTCGGATGTTGGTTAGTCTTCTGACGGATGTGGCAGTATGTTAGGCATGTATACTGCTGAGCTCTGTACACAACCAGCCCCTTGTGCATTGCTGAATTGTGTGCATTCATTGCAGAAATGTTGACGATCATTGGATTTGAGTTGCTGGTCACTGTTTATCATGTGGAGCTGCCACAAGTAGTAGTGGTGGTACGGTGGTGGAATCTGAACTGCTTGTTCAAAGGTATGCTATTTTGGCAGATATGCTCTAATTTAATGACCAGTGCCTCTCTCTCTTTTTTGGAGAGCACACAGATTCTCTTAGAGTACTGTATAGGTGAAAGCTTCTGTAGAGGAGCTCATATTTTCCTTAAGATAAGCTTCCCATAAGATGTAGAGGAGCCCATATTTTCCTTAAGATAAGCCTCCCATAAGATTGTCAAAATCTTTTACAAACACAACTTCAAGGACCTTTCAGGGACCTTTCCTTATGCTTTTCAATCCCCACTCATCCACATGATTCTTCAGATCATCCAACACTGCAATGAAAATGGTCCTCTTTGCTCTGAAAAGTGCCAGGAGCAGAGCCAGATTAATTTCATGTTTTCTTGTAGTGCTGACATGTTTGTTCGGGGCCACTTCAGATGCTCAACTGCACTGCTTGTAGCATGAGTAATATTTTAATTTTTAAACAGTAGGCTAAACACGTCATAGTATCATGTGGTGGTAAATGCAGTCCCTCTGATATGAAGCTTATGGTTGCCAGGTAAAATGAGAAGGAAGTTCAGGAAGTAGGTAATAAAGTAATGAGTTAAAACCAACTCTCATTTGGGCAGTTGGGATCTTTTCCAGTCACAGGATACACATATTGTAGGTGTAGGGTGACCCAGATTTGCTGGGACCATCTATCCTGGCAAAAGTTCAGATTTCAGTAAATTAGCATATGTCCCAGTTTTCAGAGAGGGTTGACTGAACACAGATGGAGGTAACTTTTTTTGTCTTCCACTGCAGGATTAGTTAGCAACCCTTATCAGAAAGCAATTTCTGGATGCATGCATTCCTCAGATGTCAACCATGGAACATTCTTGAGAGCTTGATGATTAAGCACTTGGGTACTTAATTTGAGCCAGTGTGTGTGTGTAATGTAAAGTATAAACTACAAATTCTACCTTAGAAAATTGCTTTTATTGTGGCTGAGACCTCTCCCTAGGAGCAAGCGAACTGCAAGATTAGTTAGTTCATTAACTATTTACGTTTTGCTATAAAGGACAGCTGTCGTTAGTTTCATGAATTGCTTGTGGTGCAAAACCTGTTTCTGCATTCATCGATTTCTTTACATATTTTCTTGGTATTCATTAAGTTGCCTGCAGAATGCAGCTTCATATTTGTTATAATATCAGAATTGCATTTCAGCCACAATTAAAAGAATAGACTGACCTGTCAACTGTTTGTTACTTTTGAGGCTGCAGTGTATGGAAAGGCAGTGACATACCTGTGCAATCCAGGTTGTTTCTGGTATATAATAAATATTTACCATTTTTGAGATTGAAACAGTGGTACTGTTAATATTCCCTAATGTAAAAGCTGAACAACAGCGACACAGAAGTGCCTACATATCTTCATAAGGAACTCCTGCCCGAATTTTGATTCTAAAGCAAAATTCCAAGCATGACTGGACATTTCTAAGTAATCTTCCCGTCTACTAGCTTTGATTTCTTATTCACATGCTGTGCACTCTCCTGGCATGTAGTGTTGTGCCCAGAATATTCCAGCTTGGTTTTCTCGAAATTTTGTTTGCAACTACTGAGTGGTAGTACATGCAACTACGTGCAAGAATTGATATTTATGAAATATGCATGTTGCAGAACAAAAGTGCAGTACTACTTCTGCGGATCGACTTCCAAGAATACAGCCTCCTAAAAAGGAAAGTAGGTCCTCTCTCTAAGTGGGACAGCTAGATAATAGATCTCATAATGTTGTCTTCTGGAAGTCCTGTCAAGTGACTTGTTAAGATCCAGCTACAAGGCCAGTAAAAGTTTTATTTTTTATTTTTAAACGATAGACTACAGGCTTGTCTATCTGTGAAGCATTCCAACACTTAGAGCCAACGTCAAGGATCATTAATGATTTTTTGTTGGATCTGGCAAATGCTAGACCCTTAAAAGGAATGGTCACTTGCATGTCTGCCTCCGGATATTGGTGTTGGCCTGGTGCCTACTCTCGGCTTCATGACAGTTGTCTAGACCAAGCACTGAACCTCCCACCAGCGCTAGTACCATCTCAACCCCTGCCCCAGGTGTATGATTTCTGCTCTGCCACTCTCCATCAATCCTTGCCCTGCTCTGGTGCCAGCTTCCAGTCGAAGCCAGATGTCTAGTCTCAGTTCTTACTTTGTTCCCAATTCCACATGCCAATTCTGCAGTAGGTGCCGTGTTTCAGTTCTTTTCCTACCCCCAGTTCCTCCCGTCAATTTACTGTATATTTGCAGACAGACTACATGCTGGATGTACGTTGACACTCTGTGGTCCATTTGACCAAGAGGACCATAGCCCTTAAAATGGGGCAACAGATGTGAGCATTAGGAGCTCACTTGAAGCCAACTGGAAACATTTGTGCAGTTGGGTTCTTCAGGTACTGCACTAATGGCACTATTTTGCTCAGGGCCTTGCTTTCCTCCTCAATTCCCTCTACCACCTGCACCACCACCCCCCCTTACTTTCCTGCCTCCAAACTTTGCATGTGGCATTTCATAGCCATTCCCAAACCACCAACATAATGAACATGAGAGAGAGAGAAGTGTTTTGGGAGGAGTCTCTGACAATCCTAATCCTTTTTGGGATCAGGAGCTAAGATTCTATTGTGGTTATGACACAGATTTAAAAGCCAATAATGAAGTTGGCATCATTATAGGTCATCATGCAGCACAGCTTACATCCTTACCCTCCCAATGGCCATGGGTGCTGCAGGGCAAGATAAAAGTTAAGACACAGAGCTTCAACGTCTTTTAAATTCAATGTAGTGATTTTGAATTTACAGCACACATCTCCACTTGCCCCAGCAATGCCCTTCAGAAAGGGGGTGTGCAGAAAAAACTTGTCATCCCACCTGTCAATTTAGCACAGCCTCTTTCTCCTCCCCTCATCTCGTCTTAGGAATTCTTACATAGAATCCTTGTATATAAACATTTGAAATATTGTATGATAATGAACAGTGACAGATGCAACTAGTTTTGTACCCGTGTTTTCCGCATTTTATGTGCATAACGTTCATGAGTTCAGAGAGTCGCTTCTATTTTTTGTCTGTGATGTTCTTCCAGAAATGAAAGCAAAACAGAAATCTCCAAATAAAGTGTATAGATTGTCTTTAAGGCTGGCGTCTGTGAATTTTATTTAACCCCTAAAGGTCCATGCTTGTGATTTGTGAAAAACATCTGTGCCGGCTCCAAACAATCTGGGGGCCTCCACATTTTAGAAAGGTAAGGATGCTCCATATGCTTTTAAAAAAAAAGACAGGCATTCTCATCATGTTCATAGTTTTTAAACTAAATCCAGGCCGCTAGCCTAAATGCTGTAACATTTTTATTTTTCATACGACCCAATCTCTCCATTCCTGTGTACGTCCTCACTATTTCCAGACGGTAAACGCCGTCCACCCTTCCAAGGGGGCTTTCTTATTATAAATTCCTGCTGTCCCAAGACACAGTCGGAAGTTAAGGGGCCATCTGGCCTCCTTTTGTTAGAGTATCCTGGCTGGGAGCTATCTGGAGCCTCACAACTGAATGCAATGGAGGGGAAACAAAGACATACAGCTTATCACTTCACAGGTACTGAAGAGAGACTTGCTTTTGACTTTGTTCTGTCGCTGTATATGAGAGATATGCATGCACTGTAAGAAGTCAAATTTGTTGATCTTTCGCAATATTTACACAATTTAAATACCACTGTTTTATTTCTTGTATAGCGCTACTCACCCCAATGCAGTGTGTCAGAAGCTTTACATCATATGTAAACATACTTTGGCAATAAATTGTATGTGTGTAAATCAATGTACAGGATGTTACATAAAACAATGAGGGTTACAAAGAGCAGGATTCACATGCCCTTCATAGCTCACTGTGCTATATTAGAAGGATTACAATTTATGAACTGCAAGTAACAAGGATCTATGTGTTAAAAGCAGTAACCCACTTACCTAGCTACATAAATTAAAAATCTGTCATCTGAATGTTACATGATGGGCTTTGCAATAGACACATTAAGCCTCGAAGATTAAGAACTGGGGATAGAAAAAACACAGATCTCTCCAGCAAATGTGTTAACTTCCAGAGTTATTTTACCATTATCATTATTCCCTGAGATTTACTGGGTACACAAAGATCTCTGCAGCAGGTGCTTTAACACCAGAAGATATTTTAAAATGCCGACTTTACAACCAACCAGTCAAGCAGGTCAGATTTACTGCCACATTTCTCCTTGCTGCCAATTTCTTTGTGGCAGAGTAAAAAAAAAAAAAAAAATTAAATGTATATGTTGAGTCCCAGATGGGACGTGGCCAACCAAGATGGCTGACTAAACGTGCCCTGCTGCAGCTCCCACCAAGGAGGGCATAACCCTGTCGAATCCTACCACATCTATTATATCGGGACCCTACAGAGGAGGGCAGAAATACCCCTGTGCCCTAGAACCACCATCAGGACCAAAAACAAGCTCCCGCCTGCCTCGTGGGGCACAGAAATGCTCCTGGAGCAGCTTGGCTGAAAAGCAGCATAGCGCAGCGTGGGAGACAGTGTGAGCCAGGAGCTGTGTTGCTTGCAACCCGACGGCGGGATACGGTGGATGGCCCTGCAGATCAGCTCATAAACCAATGAGCCGCGAGGGGACAGCTGGCGAGGACCCCATGTTAGAGACATAAACTGTTGGTGATGGCGACCCCTTGCGCAGCTAAACGCTAGTGGCGCCCGTGGCACTAGCATGAACACATGGGTCCCACTGCGCTTCCGAGCTGACCTGAATCCCCCTGGGCCTTAGGATGTTGTGGGGCTGAGAGGTGATCCAGATGCGCACGACAGGTGCGCGCCACCAGGTACCGGGGCAAAGCTGGGCAAACTCTGCACAGGCTGAAACAGGGAACCTGCGCTGCTGGAGGTGGGCGGTGTTCGCACCTACTGCCCTTGGCCAGAGGATTCGACAGCGGTCGTGAGGGTTGGCGGGGGTGCAGAATCTGGAGACCATGAGCGCTTGGAGGAGGCAGTGAGCCTTTGGTGTACCAAGTGCCACTCCGGCGCTCCTCTGGAGAGCGCATACGAATGTTGGTGGCCCTGTGGGCGATACCAGGTGGGCCGGACAGCGGGCCTGATAATCCGAATAGTTGTGCCCCGAGTGCTGAGAGGCGGCAGGGGCCAAGCCCAGGGAGATGAAGTGGGTGCTTGAATGAGTCTATTAGCAGCGTGCCCCACTACCAGTGGAGAGCCCCGATCGGAACAGTGGCCTGGCGGCAGAATTCCTGGATGCAGGCCTGTGCGACCTGGTGAGTGAAGGGTGTCCCATACATGCACTGACTGTTATTGATGAATTTGGACCAAATAAATGCCACAGACAGGAGAACTGATTGCATGTGCTTGCAGATAAATAGTAAAAAGGATATAGAGTGGGGGCCTGCTACTTCTGCAGCTAACTAAGGAATCATTGATTGGGTTTTCTTTGGCACCATGTTGGCGGCTGCTCTGAACTCCCTGGCAGCAGAGGTAATCATGGCGGGTGGTTTCAATTGTGCTTTGAATGGCTTACTAGATAGGTCATGAAACTGTGCTGGCAGTGGATCCCCACTTGCCTGCCCTGGTCCCACTTAACGTCCAAACCTACTGGTTCTGCTTCGAAATCCTTTATGAAAATCAATAATACTCTTCAAACACTTGAGTTCAACCTTTGGTGTTTATTCACAATAGTCTTTTGAATTTATTTTGCAGAACATAATTCTGTGGCAATTTCAGTGTGATTATTATTTAATCCATCAAGCATATCACACAAATTCCATCCTGTATGTGCCTGTTACCCAATGCATTTTGGGTCAGATGACCCTTCTTCAGGGGTCTCTAGGAAAAGAAAATGAGACAATCTATCAGCACTGAAGACCTCTAATATGTCACTTAATATGATGAATATAAATTCAATCCTGTGACACTTACGTGGTGACTCAGTGTCCAGAATAATACCCATTCCTTATTGGGCCTAAAACACTACTGTGCAAAAGAAATCATGACTGTGCGAAAGAAAACAATGATCATCCTGAACGGATATATCATTATCTGACCATTAAAAACCAATGGATTGCATTTTAATTGAATCCAAAACCATATGAGTGCTACCATCGAAAGGGTTACCGCGTGTAACCAGTGTCCCGCGTTATAACGACAAATGTTAATGTGATGTTCTCAACATGCTCAGCAGCCTATTCTAGTGAAAGCAAGTGACTGGATTATAACATGCTGATACAGGTGCTTTTTACCTGTGGTCGGCAATATGTGTCTAATTTCATCAAAAAAGTGCTCCTTTGTTTTTTTTTTTTTTTTACTGCGTCTCTACATTCACAGTGTTGAGTGTATACATCATTCGCTGAAAAGCAAGTAACAGCAGAAAAAAATCAGCGGCACATCCGGCACTGGGTTTGCGACGGTGTAGTGGAGAACGGGGCATGCGTTCTAGGATCTAAGTAACCTGCCACTTTTGTTACACTGGTAAGCGGTGCAGACGTTTGATTGTTGTCGTGAGCGTCATCTTTGGTTACTTGCTTTTCAGCGAATGATGTATACGCTCAACACGGTGAAAGTAGAGACAGTAAAAATAGAGGGGCACTTTATTGATGAAAATAGATTTTGCCGACACAGGTAAAAAGCACCTGCATCAACATGTTATGTTACAGTCACTTGCTTTTACTAGAATGGACTGCTGAGCATGTTGAGAACATCACATTAACACCTGTCATTATAACGTGGGACACTGGTTACACGCGTTAGCGCTTTCAATGAAAGCATTCATATGGCTTTGGATTAAATTAAAATGCAATCCATTGGTTTTTAATTGGCCAGATAATTAGATATCCGTTCAGGATGATCATTGTTTTCTTTGGCACAGTCATGATTTCTTTTGCACAGTAGTGTTATAGGCCCAATAAGGAATGGGTATTATTCTGGACACTTAGTCACCACGTAAGTGTCACAGGATTGAATTTATATTCATCATATTAAGCGACATATTAGAGGTCTTCGGTGCCGATAGATTCTTACATTTTCATTTCCTAGAGACCCCTGAAGAAGGGTCACCTGACCCGAAATGCATTGGGTAATGGGCACATACAAGATGGAATTTGTGATGTGCTTGATGGATTAATTAATAATAATACTGAAATTACCACAGAATTATGTTCTGCAAAATAAATTTAAAAGACTGTTGAGAATAAACAACACCAAAAGTTGAACTTAAGTGTTTAAAGAGTATTCTTGATATTTCATAAAGGATTTTGAAGCAGAACCAGCCGGTTCGGATGTTAAGTGAGAACTGGGCAGGAAAGGGGGGATCCACTACCAGCACACAGTTTCATGATTTTCAGGTGCAATACAGCAGACATTGCACATTCCTGGGCAGCACAGATGCAATTGTGAAGAAGTTACACAATTTAAACAAAACTATAAGGAGTGCGTCTTGGGAACATAGTCCCATTAATAGATAGGTCTCCACATATACACGATACTAAACCCCGCAGGACATCAGTGCTTGTGCAGGCACAGATGAGCTTGGGCCTTATTGATATGACGAATGCGCCACCCACATGCGCTTGTGTATTCATACTTTTGGCAGGAGGCACATATAGTAGATTAGACTACTTTTTCATACACTCAACTGCCACACAGAGAGAAGTAGATGTACATTATCTAGCCTGATACATCTCCGACCACTCACCTCTATTAATTACATATTCTCTGGAATGGCAGATGCCGAAAATACCATTGTGGAGACATAACACAGACGCTCTGATTGATTAGGTCTTTCAGGTAACAGTCAGATGCCCTGACACAATATTTTGAACACAATTAGGATAGTGCGGGCATCAGGGTGACGGAGTGGAATGCTATGGAAGTGGTGCTCCAAGGGGTGTGTATGGCGACCACTTTCGGCATACACCGAACTTTGAAAGGGGATCTAACACGCGAAACTGGAAGTCCTACGAGATTTGGATGCAGCTACACAACGTTTGTTAGTTGTGGGATCAACTAGAAAAACATGTCCAACACACTGGATGGAGACGATTGTACATGGAGGACGATAGGGTGGGGTGCTTATTGGCACACCCGATTAGGTCTGAGACCGTGGTACAGCCTATCTTGGCGCTCCAAGATCGGCAGGGGTGCACTGTATACACTTAGCAGGCGATCAAGGAAGTCTTTGTGGCCCATCTGCATGAGGTATATACCGCGCTGCAGAGTAGTGTGGAGGTCCGCCTACTTGAATACCCGGTGGAGCTGCTACAACTCTCCTTAGATGAGCGTGAATTACTGGGGGCCCCACTGACCAGGCAGGAATTGCATGGAGCGGTGGACGCATTGAAAACCGCTAAGGTACCCAGGAAAGACTTACTCCTGGCAGAATTTTATAAACTCTTTTCCGAGACCCTGGTTGAGAAAGTACTGCCAGTGTACACTGAATCACTGGAGAGAGGGTTGCTCCCAGACTTCTTGAGAGAGACCCTTATCGTCTTAATACCGAAACCCGGAAAAGACCCCTTGGAGGCAGGCGCCTATCAGCCGCACTCCATGTTGAATGTTGATCTGAAAATCCTTAGTCCTGCATTAGCGGCAAGACTGCTTCCCCATCTCCCGCACCTGATCCATACAGATCAGTCGGGATATATCCAGCATCAGAACACACTACGTAACCTGCGCCGTTTGACACATGTTCTTCATGAGCCTGTATTAGATGATGAGTACGTACTTGCCTTCCTAGACATTGAACAAGCCTTTGACTCATTGCACTGGGACTGTTTGGCAGATCTTAGACAGGATGGGACTGGGTCACAATTCTAAGAAATGGGTTAAACTGCTTTATTGCAGCCCGAAAGCGAGAGTGCGTACCGGACGGTATGTCTCTGCTGAGATCTTATTTCATAGGGACGCCCGACAGAGGTTCCCGCTGTCCCCCTTTATCTTCGTTCTCGCTATGGAGCCTCTGCCATGTCGTTTTCAGCAGACCCTGCATAGGTGGTGCATACAGGTTGGCCACACAATGCATGTAGTATTACTGTATGCAGATGTTTCCATGATCTACGTTCGCCAGCCCAACATATCTGGCCAGATTCTGCTTAATGTTATGCATGAATTCTCAGGGCTCCAAGTTAACAGCGCTAAGTCAGCCCTCTTCCCACTGGGGCAGTTGAGGGGTTTGCAGATTAACCAACTGCTGGAATTGGGACTGCCATGGAAGATACAGTGTCAGATATTTGATCTAGGGTGAGGACAGTTTCTCCAATATGCCAAAATTGTGGCCACGGCAAGTCAGCTATGGCCATCGTTCCCTGAGGCACCGGAGCCAACGCAGACATTGGGGACTATGCTATCCATGGGGTGGGTGTAGGTTCATAACGCACATATATCTCGCACTGCGTGCAGACAATTAGCGTAGCTGCGAATAGAAGAAAATTGGCAGGATGTAAGGGACGAACCTATTATGCCCAAAGACTGGCTGAAAATACTTGCAGGAGTGCGCAAAGTGTCGATCAGTGCTAGGTTCAAACTTATTCAATACAACATAGTACACCTGGAATATCTCTCCTGCAAGAGGCTGCACAAAATATATACCCCACCAAGGATCAGAACTGGGCCAGGTGTGGTGCTACTGTGGCAGATTTCCTTCATGTAGTGTGGCACTGCCCAATTATTACGTGCTACTGGACAGCGATATTACACCAAATCAAAAACATGTGACGGGCTGGAATGTGCCACACATGATTAAACAGTGCATGCTGGGCCTGCTCCTGACAACCCAAAGGAAAAAAAATGAAGCAGACGATTTACAGTGTTGGGACTCCTAGTATCTAAGAGACGCATTGTGATTAGCTGCTGAGGTAAACCCCCCCCCCCAAAAAGAGGACTGGAAAAAAACACCTGCTAGAATGGGCCGGGCCGAGGAGGTGCATATGAGGAGAATTGCTGGGACGAGGGAGTAGCTGAAGATCTGCTTTCCTGGGGTGTTATAACACAAGCGCTGCTGGAGCCTCCGGCAGGCGACCAGTCTGATCTAGCTGTCTAAATAAGGCGGAACTGTAGAGTGGTTGAATAAGAAGGATGGATGGACGCCAGAAAATCCATGGCTATTCGTATCGGATTAAAGAGCAGAAGACCAGTGGTTGCGACTGAAAGCATTCTTTTATGTGCGGTCCAGTAGACTATTGGAAGCTAGGGAGGTGGGAATGGGTGGTGGGTAGTGTATTAGACATGGATTAGTATAACCTGTTATTTCTGTCATTGATGATTATAGTACTATTATATTTGGGATAGACAAAAGTGCTGTAATTTGCTACTGATGTGCCGATAGAAGCTGATGGCCATTTTATTGTGTTGGGAATAAGTATTGCACTAAGGTGTACATTGTCCTGTTACTTGAAATGCCCAATGTACAGACAAGTGTAGAAGCCTTCTTTACTGTGCTAGAAATAAGTACTGCAATGAGATGTACACTGTTCTGCTACTTGAAATGATAATAAAGAAATTTTTAAATAAAAAAATTCCCATCGCCTGCCATGCTGAGTACACTGTCTTGCTGATGAGATGTGAAAAAGTTAGAATGGCGGGTGCTGTGAATTATGATGTGCATTCCATATCAAAAACAAAAAAAGTTGAGGCCCAGATTTTGTGTCTGGGTTGCATCACTTTTTTTACACCACTCCAAAGCAAAATCTCACTTGTTCAATCTTGTAATGTGCTCAAATGTACTTGTGATAGACCTGCTAACCATATGTCTGAGGTGTTAAGATTCCGATGCCACGCACCATGATGTCATGTGCCATGATGTCCCTTGCATACTGCCTAACTTGGTTAGTTCCCCCTGCCCCCCACTTCTTTTTTTAGGACTTGTGTGCTGCAAGACAGAAAGGCATTTTGGACAAGTTCCTACCAGTCAGTGCTTTGCTTTACTGAAGAGGAAACGTAAAGTATAGTAATCTTTGATTACCAAATCTCGTCCTAGGCTCCCTGTTTTTATAGGATTGCATCTTCGATAAAGGATCTGATTTTAAGAAACATGCTGTCTGAGCCAGCTTTGGGTTATTGACGTTTGCTCATCCAGAGAAGGCAGTCGAAGATGTCTCCCCTGAGGGGTTGAATTGGTGGAATGTCTGCAGATGCTTCCAGTGAAAGAGGTGGTATTGTATTCCCTCTATTTCCAGGTTCCCAAGAAAGATTGGGTCCTTAGACCCATTCTTGAATTGAGGATTCCTGAGCCATTTTGTTTGCCAAGACAACTTCAAGATGCGTCTAAGTCGTGTTCTACTGGCCCTAATTGTACAGGATTGGATGATGTGCCTGGACTATTAGGACATCAATGTTGACATCCCAGCCCCAAGTATTCGCTTAACATCACTGTGAGATCCCATCTGTATAAATTCGTAGTGCTGCCTTGCAGTCTTGCTGCTAGTTTTCACCTAGGTGGGGGCACCCTCCATCAGAAGATTGTGTTTCTGTACTTGGATGATCGTTTCAGACCACTTGACCTGCACCTTGGCTGTGCTCCATAATGTGTGGTTTTTCATCAATCGGCAGAAGCCACACCTCACTCTAAAATCTGCTGTTCATTGATACGATCCTTTGTACAATCTGAATAAGGGTTTTCCATCTCGGAGAGTGTGACATTTGGGATATGAGCCTGCTGTTTTGGACTCAAGGCTTAAAGTCCTATGTCTTTTGAGTTTGATACCCCCATATATCCTGTTGAAGGCTGAGTTCTCTTCATTGGTGCCTCTTGCAGCAATAGTTGCATTATCAGGAAAGCCTTTCAGCTTTCATAAATATCTTCAGTACGCTCCATGCAGAACTTGACATATGAATGTGTCCCTCCAGTCACAGAGTGGACCCCCCTTTCTGCCTTCCTCCCTTCCTCAGATGCTGGCCACAGTGGTGACTGATGCTTCTTTATTTGAAGTGTGGTGGTCTCTTGGGGGAGATGATGGGACAAGGCATTTAGGGCCATATGTAGGTAATCTGGAAATACCGATTCCTAATTACCGAATTTTACCGAATCGGTATTTATGAATCGGTATTCCCGATGTACGTATAAATTCGGTAAATAATACCGAATCGGTAAAAATCGGTAAATATTTACCGAATCCACAATACCGATCGGTTTTTCCGATTCGGTAAATACCGAATCGGTAAATACCGAATCGGTAATTAAAAAAAAAAGCAATTGAGGAATCAGCCAATCCTGTGCAACCACCACCCCTCCCAACCAGGAAGTGGCCACACCCAGGCAGGTGCACACAATCAGAACCTTCTGGAGAGGCTGGGAGTGCAGAGGAGAGCAACAGAGCCACTGCCTGAACCTCGCCTGCAAATCTTGCACAATGGACACCCAGGACACAGAAAGAGAAGGAGGGGAAAGGAAGAGGAAACTGAAATTCAGTCAGAGGGAACTGCAGGTCCTTGTGGAGGAGGTAGTGAAGCAGCACGCAAAGCTGTTTGGAAAGCAGTCCCTGCAAGTTGCAGAGTCAGTGAAAAGGAGAATCTGGCTTGAAATCCAGTCACAGGTGAATGCCATTGGAGTGACCCCCCGGGACATTGATGTGCTCAAGAAGCGGTGGTATGACATCAGGAGCATCACCAAGAAGAAGGTGGCTGATCTCAAGAAACAAGCCAGGCTGACAGGAGGAGGAAGGAACAGGGCACCTGCCCTGACTGAACTTGAGCAGCTCGTGGAGTCCTCGATAGAGCCAGAAAGTGTCTGTGGGATCGGGGATGCAGACAGCTCTGCCAGGGCTGCTTCTAAACAAGGTAAGAAGCATGCACAGCATTGTGCCTCCCCCTTCCCCTATCCCAAATCCCCAATTGGGCTTTGTGAATCCCACTCCAGAACCGATTTTTGTGCAAACCAGCAATGCATTATGGGAGATGTAGTCAGTGAAACTCCTATCATGACAGGAATCTCACTGAACAACAAGGCATGTGACACACATCAGCGATAAGCAGGCAGAAGACAATGAGATAGTGTGGCAGAAATGTAGATTTATTCTTGCTATGCAGGGCTGCAGGTACACTGAGCTAATGTACAATTTCTGTCCACAGGCGAGATATCGCGCAGGACTGCTCAGGACAAGGGAGAGAGGGCACCCCGGAAGGACATCACTGAGAAGGCCAGTATGAGTGCAGGGCACACAACACCAACACAGCCAGCCTCACCACCACAGCTAGCCTCGCCACTACTGCTAGCCTCACCAGCATCAACACCACCTGCAGTGCTGAGACCTAGGAGGCGTGCTGTTGCCAGACTGCTGGAGTTTGAGTCCTCCTCCGAAGACTCGAGGGGGGGGGGGAAACATCCACTGTGCCAGTGGATGGTAGCAATGCTGGTTTGCTGTCCACCACTGAGGGAGCACACACAGGTGCCAGACGCCGCCGCAGGGCTCGTGTGAGCAGTCCACCTCCACAGGGTGAGAGCCATGGTGTCTTCGGAGGGCTGGAGGCAAGCATGGTGAAGGTGCAGCGCCTACAAGGCAAGGCAATACAGTCAGTCCAGCGACAAATGAGGCGCCTCAATGACAACATGACCAACATTGACAAGGGCATAGGCTCAATGGCTGAGGGCATGAAGGAGATGGCTGCAGGCATGCGGGACATGTCCCAGTCTGTGATGCTGCTGTGCAGCAAAATGGATGAGGACAGAGTTACACGGCGCAGGGAGAGGCAGAAAATGGAGCACCATACAAGGGCAGTGAACCGCCTAGCAACTGCCACTTCTCTGCTCTGCAGGCGCTCCGTGGCCATGCAGGAGGGCCTGGCGCACTGCAGCACTGATGTCACTAGGGGGCTGGTAAAGGTGACCACTGCTTTTGAGGTGCTGCTGACAAGTCAGTCTGCCACTACTGGTGCTGTGGAAGTTGGGGACAGCGAGGACACGACCAGTCGGAGCAGCATTACCCCCCCTGTAACAGACACCCGGAGGAGCAGCAGACGGCATGGGGCTGCCACTGGTTCCACAGCCAGTGAGGACAGTCACTTAATGGCATCCAGTACTGTTGTGCGTGGCCGCAGACGCTGATGCAGCCCACACAGGACAGAATTGGGTGAAGTAACCCATGACTTCCTACTATGGATGTCATAAATTGGAATGCCAAGTTTGGCCGTTTGTGTTGTGGCGTAGTGCCCAGAAATTAAAACTACGTCATTACATACAACAACTGGCTGTGTCTCCTTACTTACTTAAAAATAGTTCCATGTGATCTCTGCCCGTCTCTGTCTCCCATCTGTTGCTGGTGGCACTCCTGCTGCGTTGGGCTCTGGCTGTGCTAATTCATCATCATTGTCCTCAAAATCTGTTAATTCCACTTCTGTACCTTTCTTTGTGGCAAGGTTGTGCAGCATTGCACAAGTTGCAATGATTTTGCAGCAGATGATGGGTGTGTACTGACGTGCGCCTCCGCTTTTGTGGAGGCAGCGGAACCTGCTTTTCAATAGTCCAAACGTGCGCTCCACAACGTTGCGTGTTGATTTGTGTGCCACATTGTATCGTCTCTCACTCAGGGTTGATGGGTTTAGGTAGGGAGTGAGGATAAATGACCGCACGGCATATGCACTATCGCCTAGGTGAGGAAGAGAGTGCCATTAGTCACATACACCAATACACATTCATCTGCAGTAAGTATGAGTGAGTGTCCCAGTGATTTACCTAGCAGGTATCCTTCTCCAAATTCTCCCGCAGCCAGGCGTGTGTAGATCCCACTGTTCTGGAAGATGTATGAGTCGTGGGTGCTCCCAGGAAATTTGGCCACGATGTCAGTGATTATGTTGGCAGCATCGCAGATTGCCTGCACATTTATGGAGTGGGTGGACTTTCTGTTCCTGTAGATATGCTCAGTGGCTGCTGGTGGGCAGATTGGAATGTGTGTGCCATCAATACAGCCTATGACATGCGGGAACTGTGCCATCTGGTAAAAGTCTGTCTTGGTTTTGAGCAGTTCCGCCTGTGTGTTTGGGAAGCTAATGTAGTGGTGCATTCTCTGCATCATGGCATCCAGGAACTTTCTGAAGAAACGGGACAGGCAACTCTGAGACACCCCTCCTACCGCAGCTATCACCCCCTGGCAACTGCCAGATGCGAGTAGATGTAGGCTACAGAGCACCTGCACATGTGGTGGTATGGTGTGCGCCCTTGGTGTTGGGTGCTCCAGGAGTGGGTGCAAGTCCCTTATCAAGTCCAGGATGGTGTGGGGGTGTAGCCTGTACCTTTCATGGATCTCAGCCTCAGTCTGTTGGAAGATTGTGATGCGCTGTCTGTAAATGCGCTCCTCCCTTCTCCAGATCCTCACTCCTGCTGCCTGTAGACGTAGCCGCCTTGCAATCACATAGAAAGCCGCCATAGTGATCACACTGTTGCATTTTGGGATTGCTTATATTCGCTGTAGATGATTACCACCTGCTTTCAGTCAGTGTTAATTACCGACTCTTAAATACCGAATTTCATGTAATTCGGTATTACCGAATTTACCTACATCTCTTTTTTCGTTTTTACCGATTCTTATTTACCGATTCGGTAAATAAGGAATCGGTGATTTCCGAATGGGTAGTTTTGAATTCGGTAATGATGAATCGGTATTTACCGATTCCTTCTTTTGGCCTCCTACATCTCAATCGCCTAAATACCGGTCGGTAACGGGAGATTTACCGAATTTCGGCCGTTACCGACCGGTATTTCGCTACCTACATATGGCCGTTAGTCTCTAGCAGAGTATTGACTACAGCAGTGTGCTCGAGCTGCTGACAGACTCCCTAGCATTAAAGGCATTTCTTCCCTACATTGTGCCATTTTGTGCAAGTCCTCTTGGCTAACACTTCTGCTGTCCAATGCATGAGCATGCAAAGGGGAAAGGGACCCAGGGCTGTGTGCTGGGAGACTCTGCTTGTGGCAGTAGTCTCTGGCACATGTTTTTCCAGTGGCAGCACACTAGGCTGGCTTGTTGAATATGAGGTGGGTACCCTGAGTAATCTGTCTTGGAAGACAACAAATGCTGTGTTGGAGGTAGATGGATGAACGTTTCTTAACTAGGAAATATTTTTGCATTGACCTCTTTGCCACTGTCCTCAACAGAAAGGGTCCTCCCTTATGCACCATTTACTTCCCACAACCTGATTTTCTAGGGGAACCCTTCTGCTTGAGGAGGACATAGGGCCCACTTTGTGTTCCCTTCAAGCCCACTCGTTTCATGGGTGGTGCAAAATGTGCGGTGGGATATTGTGCAAGTGGTTTTCATTGCAATGGACTGGGCAAGGAGGGTTTGGTACGATGATCTGTTGGGAGGTTTCAGTCTCCTATCGGAGATGATGGATGTTTTCTGATGGTAACTTCTACTTGCAGATTCCTCACCCTTGGAGATCCCCGACTAGAGCCATAAAATCAGCATATGGCATCGGCTCTGTTGCAAGGTCAGACATGCAGTCGCGGTGATATCTTCAGAGTCGTAAAGCCTCAAGACCAGAGTGCCAACAGTTCTGCTTTTTTCCGCGCCTATCAAAGCGATTCGGAGCTTTGCTCTCTTGTGATATTTCTCACAATTAAAATTTTGTACTCTTTAGTGCAGTAGGGTCATGTCGCCATCAGAATGATTGGACTTTAAGCCCGGTCAACTTTGTGATGGTCATATGCCTATCATGGACTCTCACAATGAGTATCTGTGATGTCTTAGTTTTTGCCGACAGGTGCACCCTGAGGCCATCAAACGTCAAGCCAAACTCATTATGGCTTGTTCTGAAGAAGGCCATAGACGTTGATGTCAAACAAGGTCAGGACAGTGATGAAGATCCCTCTCAAAATAGTCACCCTCCACCAAGTCCTCAAAAAGCATCATAAGTGGCAAAAAAGTTTCACTTGTCCTTCTCGAGCGAAAAGTACGGGTAAGTCTTCTCCAGCTATACCCACCTCAGAGCCAGTTTGTGGAGATTTCTCTGGTACCATCCCTGGTAACCCCGGTTCTAACACAGTCTACTTCCCCTCCACCATCACCTTCTCTGCCTCAGTTGGCGTGAGTACCCATCTATCTGGAGTACCCAGTGCTGGTAGCGGATCAGTCTGACTTCATGCAAGCCATGTTGGACATTTTCAGGAGTGGCCGTTCTCTCTAGTACTCTGGCTGGCCCATGAGACATATTAGTGGGTCTTTTTGTCTACTGCCACTACTACCATACTGGTTTGTCCTCCAATTCGGGTTCCTGCTGGTACATCACCAACTACAGCCATTCATGTATTGGCGCAGAGACTCGCCATGGTGTCAATTTTGGTGCGCAAACACTGCTGACCGAGTCTCCATCCCAGCTGCGTTCAGACCTGTGCCACTTGTGATGCGTAATGAGTGCCATCACGGAGGCCACCAATCACTTCAGATACTTTTCTAGGTGTAAAGGGGCAAAGATCCAGTAGGAAAATCTTCTTATCAGACCTGATCCTGCAGCAAGCTCGTGTCCGGAAAATCGTAACTCATCAAAATCACACCATAATGATTTTTCCGAACTACACCAGGGAAGTTCAATCACAAGAGATGATCCTATACAGATGTGAAACAAAAACTCCCCACCCTCAACCTATAGTACAGGCTACTCTTTCCAGAAAGATTACAGGTGGTCTTCCAGGAGAAAACTAATTTCTTCGACAGTCCCGAAGCGGCCTGGACCTGGCTGACGGAGGAATGTCCCCTCTGACTCCGATCTGTGACTTCGACTCCAGGTGCCCAAACTGCAGCTACACACAACCCTGCTCCGCGAGGGAGACGCACGCAGTCCCGCAGGAGCCGAAAGGCGGGCAGGGCCAAATCGGGCTCACAGGTGACTGTGTCCCCAAATTCCCTTCATCCCTTCATCCAAAATGATGGCCATAGACTCCGCGGACTCTGATCTCTCCCGTAGCCCAGCTATCCCCAGCTGAAGCTCCCACAGAGTGCCGCGAACGGAACCCGTCGCATCAGAAAAGCACTCCGTCGAACAATGGCGAAACTCCAAACCAATCAGATACTCCTGCCGATGTACACTCTGATCCTATAACGAGAGGGGTCCACCACGCTTCATTAACTCTAAACTTTATAGTTTAGTTCATCTCAACAGTTATAGGGCGACAGATGCTTCTGTTTTCGAAGTATAGGGTGGTGGGGCTGTTGTCCCAAGTTTCTAGTTATTCAATAACTCAAAGTTTACAGCATCTCAGCTCCACGATAGCACAGCATCACAAATACATGTCAACAGGCGAAACACATAAGTCACGCATTTCAACCTCCAAGGCATCTACTGCATAGCAGAACCCTGCGGCACTACGGGCTTCCCACACTGACCACGATACAATGACATACAAAGGGAATTCTCTCCGTATCATATCGTGGAATGTAAACGGCCTGCTAGACAGGATCAAACGGACTGCGGTCCTGCGGCATGCCCAAAGACACGCCCCTGAAATTCTCATGCTCCAAGAAACCCACCTCATGGGCAATTTTTGTCCCTTCCTTGCAAGATATGGATTCTGGCACTCGGGGCTCACGTGGGGTCGCAATCCTTTTTAAAACGCAACCTACCTTTCGTGCCTACTCAAATTACCAGACACCCCCATGGCCATTTTGTAGCCCTCTCCGGAACAATGGGCGAAGTTTCCCTCAATGTCCTCTCCATCTACATTCCTGGTGCCACCCACCCACAGACCCTAAACCGCATAGGTGGGATACTTTCCTCCTTACCTCCCGGTACAACTGTCTTGGGGGGGGGGGAGAGAGATTTCAATGCGGTCATGCACCCCAGGCTTGATGCCACGGGTACCCCTCTATCTCCCGCACCTCGCACGCCAACCACTTAGCGACCTGGGCTGAAGCCATGGGTATTTGTGACGTATGGCGATCCTGGAATCCGCGGGAATCCCAGTACACCCACACCTCAGCGGCGCACCACAGCCACTCTCGCATTGACATGATGTTCATGCCGGCTCCAGAGTGTCGCAAAGTCGGGAAATACATATCCTTCCCCGAGGCATCTCGGACCATTCGCCAATGCTCTCGACCATGGGTGACCCACCCACTGTTCTCCGCCCAATGTGGAGGATGAATGCCTGTTTTCTCCAAGACCGGGAATTTAAAGAAACAAAGCTGAAGTCAAACAGTACTTCCTCACGAACCAGGACTCAGTCTCATCCCCAGGCACTCTATGGGAGGCAGGTAAAGCCACGATCCGTAGACTCGCCAAGAGTCACCTCAAAGCCCAACGAATAACACAAGACAGTAGACTCGCCCTCCTCAAATTTCAAGCGACCCCGCTTGAGAGAGACGCGGCTGAAACAACAGACGAAACCCAGCTGCGACAGCTGGCACTAGTGCGGGATGAAATGAGACAAATTTCCCTCGACTCTGCGAAAATCTTATGGAGGTCCTCCATTGAACGAGTATATGGTTGGGGCGATAAGAACGGGAAAATACTGCACAGATTAGTATCTTACCCCTTAGCAAACGGGATAATTCCGGAGATCCGTGACCCAGAAGGAAACACTCATCGCTCTCCCAAAGCAATGGCTCAAACGTTCGCAGACTATTACTCAGGCCTGTACTCAGCACAGAAACCAAAGCTCTCACTTACAGAGCTGATTGCTTTAGAAGACCTTCACCTCCCCAAACTCACGGTAATAGTCAGATGGAATGGAAAGTGCGATCACAAGTGAAGAAATACAAGACGCCCTTTCGCTGGTCGCGGCCGGTAAAACTCCCGGCCCAGACGGCTACCCGCAAGAATATTATTCTGCTTATTGAGACCTACTTGTGCCTCACCTTAAGGCCCTATACAAGGAGGCCATAGAAAAAGGCTCTTTCCCTCCAGAGACTGATACGGCCACAATAGCTATTATTCCCAAAACGCAACCGCCTTCGCCTGCATGTGCTGACTATCGTCCCATTTCCCTGATTAATACTGAAGTCAAAATATACGCCACAGTTCTAACTCAGCGCCTTAGGCCACACCTAAGAAAGTTGGTCCACCCCGACCAGTGCGGCTTCATGCCGGCACGGAGTACCAGGCATTGCCTGAGGCATCTGCATCTGGCCTTGGCCAACCGACAGTCGCTGACCCCATACTTGGCGCTCCTCTTAGTCGACTTCGAGAAAGCATTTGACTCTTATCGACTGGGGCTATCTAGAGGACGTCCTACTGGCTACGGGTATGGGCCCTAAATTCTGCCATATGGTTCGCATCCTATATTCCAAGCCCACTGCAAGGGTACTGGTCAACGGAGCGCTCTTGAGCACCTTTCCAATCAGAAGAGGGATGAGACAGGGTTGCCCCCTCTCGCCCCTCCTCTTCGTCTTAGCAATGGAGTCTCTGGCCAATCTCGTCCGCTCGGATGGCCGGGTTCAGGGCTGGAATTGGGCGGGATCACATGAGGACAAAATTGCTTTATACACAGAATATGTCCTGCTCTTTCTCGCAGATCCGGCTCAATCCGGTCCTAGATGCCTACATATATTACGGTCCTTTGAGCGGGTCTCGGGTCTGCGCCTGAATTCGGCCAAGTCTACTTTAGTCCCCTTGCATCTCTCAAGGGAATGTTTTGATTGGCAATCCACTATCCCCATCAGACGGCAATCCTTCAAATACTTGGGTATATGGGTCGCCCTACTTCCCGACCTAGCCTGGGCCCTTAACGTGACTCCTCTGGTCGCTAAAACCAAGCTGGACCTGCAGAAATGGCAAAAACTACCACTTAACCCTCTAGGGAGAATAGAGCTAATCAAAATGATGATCCTCCCCCGATTCCTCTGTCATTCAGAACACTCCATTCCATATTCCCCGAGCTTGGTTCAGAGGAATAGATAGTCTAATTATAAGGTTTCTCTGGAGAGGCCTACGGCCGCGTATGGCGCTCCCGTACTGCCAGATCCCACCCTTTGACAGAGGCATGGGTCTAACGAATCTATACTTCTATTATCTTGCAACGCGCCTCCTGGTAATACACGATTGGTTCAACGGGGGTGGTCTGACCCTGCTTACAGGACCGAACTTAGGGACTTGGGTCTCTCCCAGGTTCAGGATATGATGTATGGATCTCCCACTCCCGGTGACCTCCGAACGGTGACCCGAGCAGTCCTTTTAGCCTGGCGCGCCTCCCTACGACCCACTCCCGGGGACCTCCCCACGGTGACCCGAGCAGTCCTTTTAGCCTGGCGCGCCTCCCTACGACCCACTCCCGGGGACCTCCCCACGGTGACCCGAGCAGTCCTTTTAGCCTGGCGCGCCTCCCTACGACCCACTCCCGGGGACCTCCCCACGGTGACCCGAGCAGTCCTTTTAGCCGGGCGCGCCTCCCTACGACACACCCAATGGAAGGACAGACTGACTCAACAGACACTTCTATGGCAGGGCACATGGTTGCGGGAGGTGGGGGGCCTGGAAGGCTTTAGGAGCTGGGACCTCATTGGAATCTCGCAGCTTGGAGACGTGTGGCTTGGTGACCATATCCGCTCCTTTGCAGATCTGCAAACCAGACATTCGCTTCACCCGTCCCAGTTTTACAGATACTTACAGCTCCGCCATGCCCTAAATACGCACTTAAAGCCCGGCACAACACTGCCAGAACACAGCCCCCTTGAAGCTCAGGTCACGATGGGTAATCTCGGGAGGGGAGGAGTCTCACGTATATACCGCTCCCTAACTAACAATGGTCTGACTTCCTTTGACCCATTGAGAGCTAAATGGGAGACATGGTTGGGCCCTCTGGAGGAGGAGGATTGGAGGGACGCTCTGATGGCACCCAAAACTATCACGGTCTCAGCTAGACTTCGCCTGGTCCAGCTTTACTACCTGCACGCCTCCTATCTTACCCCTGCCCGCCTACACAAAGCAGGCCTAATTCCACACTCAACATGCACAAGATGCGATGCTGAATCCGCAGATTTCTTCCACATGGTATGGTCCTGCCCACATATAGCCTCTTACTGGGCTGCCCTGGAGACGGAACTCACAGGGGTGCTGGGGTGGGAAGTCCCGCACAACCCCCTAAACATTTTACTGGGTGTCACGGACGGGTTAGATGGCTCAAGAGCAGATAAAATGTTTCTAGGGACTGCCTTTGTAGTGGCCAAGCGAGATATCGCAATCGCTTGGAGGAATCCCACCCCGCCCACTATAACTAAATGTCGCAGAGGAGTGGACTGGTGCGCCGCACAAGAGCTACCACTATACGAGGCCAGGGGTTGTCCGGCCAAACACCGGAGGGTCTGGGTTAAATGGCTGGGATTGCTAGACTAATTAACTTCCTGGTCTTCCCAAGTCTCATTCTATATATCCCGCTGAAGATGGAGAAATAACAATGGACAATGTCACAAGATTGTCTTACTCGCCAAATGTCACATGTTGTGGTGCTGCTGATCATGCTGTACTGTTTGTACTTATGTTTTTATCACCATCTCTTTACAAAATCAATAAAATTAACTATCAAAAAAAGAAATTTGTCTCCAGGTTCTCCACCTGAAATGCTGAATTCTATTTTATGATGAGAAAAGCTGCAGTGGTTCTTAAGCTACCTCTACTAACAGTAGACTACCGTCCTAATATATCGATAGATGTGCTCCAGATGGCTCCCTCCACCAGTGAACCATTGCTTCTATTTAATGAAGCGTGATGGAAACATTAAAGGAGCCACAGTTAAAATTGTCAACTGCCCCAGTTGGTCCTAGAACAATCACTTGCAGGTGTGGGCCTGCACCTGGTGATCCTACTTTCTTATCTACTTACCACCCCAGAAAGCTTAGTGATCCAGAGTTACTGCATCTCACGTCAACCTCAGTGCATTTTCAACTCAACTACCGCATACTGAATCGAAAACTACGGAGACTGTGGGTGGGTAACAAATCCTTTTCAGTGGAAAGTCTCACTCTGTGATCCATGAATGCTGGATGTCTCGTAAGCTTTTATACACATGGCCTCTGGGATATGGCAGCTTTGGCTGCACCTAAGTTACCGGTCCAACTAAGAACGGACAAGATGCTTCTAAATATATTCTAAAAGCTGGTTTAGACATTGCTTACTCTGTAGCTAGAGCCAAGAATCCATCTCCCACCCTACGGAGACATGCTTGGCTCAGATCTACAGGGTTCTCCACTGACGTTCAAAATACCTTAATCGACTTGTCCTTAAAGAGGAAACATCTATTTGGCCAAAAAGCAAAAGCTTCCTTGGGACGATTTAAAGAAGGCAGAGCCACAGCCATATATTTAGGTCTACAATCCTCTGGTTTCTTTCTTCCCTGAAACCTCATTCCTATGCTGGGGGATTTTCCCCAAAAAGTCAACAACCCCATGACCAGCACATGTATTGTTGTATTCCTCTTAGGGTATCCATAAACGGGCTTTCCAGTATCATGTCCTTATATAGGCACAATTCGCCCTGCCCTTATATAGGCATAAAATCCCAGCCCTTATTTAGGCATTAAACCATGCACTCCAAATACAGGCATGGTCTCTGACATCCGTCCACCCTAACGTCACAACGAGTTCATGAAGAACAGACCCTTAGGCTGCGGGAGTTTCTCTAGTCCAGGACTATTGATTTCTTCAAGGACTCATATATTATGCATGAACCATTATTCCTTAGGGGTTCATTCATGACGTCTTTCGCTGTCCAACTCACGTCAATGCTAACATTCTTAGGTGCTCTCAGGTATAAATACACCTTCCCTAGCCCCTGTAAACCAGAGGAGACCTCGACTTCAGAGGAGCCCGTATCCCGGCCTGACGCACTGAGAAGACGCTGTCATCCCTGCACGCAGAGAGTCCAGCTTCCAGTGATCTGACTTCCCTTGCGGGGTGTTGGAGTTCGAGTCTGGCAAACAGATTCCTACCTCTCTCATTCTTCAGGTATGGAGCAGACTAGAACCTAGAGGGACTCTTGGCATACTAGGCATACTAGACTTAACATACTCTTAGTGTACCATAGAAAGGAATACTTCACCTACTTCATACCTCGTCCTACACCTAGGTTAGGTACATTGGGGTAGAACTAGCTTAGCAAACGCATCGTATGAGTACTCGCATTTTTAGTCTGTTATTTATGTAACAGCATCTGTACTAAAAGATAATGTTATCGCAGTATTAATTATTTCTACTGCTCACCCTGTACATTATTTATCTCGCATACTGTCTTGTGATCGTAACAGCACATTATACTTACACCAGAAACAAGACTGTTCAATAAATCTTTTATTGAAAACGCCCGTCTATTCTTTCTGTGTAACTTGGAGAAAACTAAGCATGCACGATTGAGCTGAGTGAAATAGTTATCTATTGTTTCCACGACTCTGGGACACGTTCTGATTCTAAAAGGGAAACATAGTGGTCATGTTTTGCGGCTGCCAGAAACTACTCCCTTCTTGTTGTCAAGGAGTTTCTAGTGGCCTCTGAGCTAGCTGGCACAAGTAATTAAGTTAATATACTCGATAGGGACATACTGACCTTAGTCCTATGTCAAACCTATAGGATATATTATTCCAATGCGCAGAGCCTATTAGGGAAATAGGAGCTACACTACAGTATCAAAATCCTTTTGTTTGCCAATACAGAGAACAAGGAAATGGGTGTGTCAAGCAACTACAATCTGCTTCTTTTTCAGCACCGCCAGAGAAACCGCATTAGTTTGACTGTGAAAGAGCAAGTCATACCTATCAGAGGAAAGGTGCCCCTTTTTCTACAGGCCTAAAAGGCCATTACTTTGGACTACTAGGTCCTTCACATTGTAGAAAAGGGGTATAACTTACCCTTCTGCTGGCACCCACCCTGTAGTCCCCCTCTTCCTTCCCACTATTCAGAAGAACATCAGCGGATCCTACAGGAGGAAGAGGCAGTCCTGCTGCAGAAAGGGGCAGTAGAGGTAGTTCCAGAGCTAGAAATTGGGCAGAGGTGCTATTCTCTATTTCGTGATTCGACGCTCATTGTATGATCCTCAAACCTCAGATTCTTGAATGGGTTCCTAAAAAAGGACAAATTCAGTATGCTGTCATTGGCTCAAGTTTTATTGGCACTGAACTCAAAAGACTGGATTGTGTTGATAGACCTGTAGGATGCATGTTTTCACATTCCGATCCTGCAGGCCCACACAAAGTACTTGTAATATGTAGTGAGTTCCATCCATTACCAGATTTTAGTACTTCCTTTTGAGTAGACCTTATCACCTTGAATTTTCACAAAGGTGATGGCTGTGGTAGTGCCACATCTCAGCAAGCGGTGCACAATCTACTGTATAATCTGGACAACCGGCTCATCAAAGCTAGTTCACCCAAGTTGGTGTCTCTCCATTCTCCATTTCCTCTCAACAGCGTCCCTGCTTTACGATTTTTTTTATCAATCATACCAAATCTCTCCCAGAGCCCCTCAATGCCTCGTGTTCATTGGGGCAGTACTAGATACCATTCTTCGAGCCTTCCCTCCTCCACAGATTATCCGAGACATTCGGAGCATACTTCCAATGTTTGAACCAGGAGCTCAAGTACCAGTCCCGAAGGTCCCACTTTTGCTTGGTTTGTTGGCTTCTTTCATCCTCTTGGTCACACAACCATGCTTACACATGAGGGGTCTTCAGTGATGCCTCCCCAGGCAGTAGTTCCAGCATCAGGGAGACTTGATGGAATCTATTACTGTCCCCAGGGACGCAGCAGTAGAGTTGAGCTGGTGGAGAAAAAAGGACAACCTCAATTGAGAGAGACCCTTCTGCCTCGCTTCAGCTAACCACAGTAGTAATGAATGCTGCCACCGTTGGGTGGGGTGCGGATCTGGAGATCAGAGGCCTCCAGAATAGCAGACTTTGCCCATCAATCTGCTGGACTTGTGACCTATATTGTTGACGCTCAAGACTCTTCTCCCCTTCATTCAAGAACTGTCGGTCCAGATTTCAACCGACAACGTGACCACGATGTGGTACGTGGTACTTATACACAAACGGGGCGGGAGTGGGATCTCAGGCTCTCTGTCTAGAAGCCCCGAGTCTCTGACCTGGTTGCATCTACACTGCCTGTGGCTGGTAGCCAATCACGTGGCAGGCTCCTTAAACCCCCGAGCCGACAGCCTCAGTCAACGTACCCTCTGGCTGACCAAGAGGCATCTTGTCCAAACAGTAGTCCAAGATCTTTTCACTCTTTGGGGCATACCTCCGGTGGACCTATTCGGAACTCGGAGCTACGCTCATTGCCTAAAATTCTATGCTATCTGTTGCAGTGATCCTTGTGGGACCTGTTTCGGTTGACTTGGAAATTTCTACTTCATTATTCGTTTTCTCGCATACCGTTAATTCCTCTGGGTGAGAAGCTGGCCTGGTATATGGTGTACACTTGTGCAAGTGGGCACCTTGCACCAATCCAGACAGACCTTATGGTGATTTTAGTGGTCTTAGAAAACCTTAGAAAGCTCTTTAAGTGGTAGCTGTGGAGAGCAGCCATCAGGCTTAGTCCAGAAGGAGTGTAAAGCAGCTTGTTTTACCAGAACATAATCTTATCTTATAGGTATAGATTAAGTGAAAAAGAACCACACAGTGTATTTATAAAAATATGTATTTATTATAAGACACTCACTAACACATACAGATATCTCCTAACTGGAGATATACATAATGCACACAATACTTTTCAATAGAAACAGGTAAGTAGCACGTAATACACAGTGGTCACCAGGGGGAGACCAAACCATATACTAAAATAGTGGAATGCGAACCACGACTCGAGTCAAGACTATACCCAGAAGATGTAGAAGTGCCGGGGAATCGAGGAATCACCCGAGGTAAGTAACCAGGAGCCCCACAGAGGCCGTGTGCAGAGTGGGAAGACTACCGCGGGATCAATGCAAGTCAATGGGTAAGTCGCGGTTGCAATTTTAAAGAAGGACCCTTCCCAGTGGAACCTGAAGAAAAACCGTGGAAGACAGAAGGTTGGAGAGCCGCCCCACCCGTGGATACCCTAGGAACCAGGATACCTACACCAGGGAAGCCGGGTGCATAGGTGTGAAGTGGTGTCTGAAACCGCCTTCGAACTCAATGGAGGACTTCAGGAAGATGCCGCTGCTGGAGAAGGTGAAAGTGTCCGGTGGAACCCAAAGGTGGATTCTAGTCGAGAAGTACCTGCTAGCAGAGGGGACAGAGTCTATACAATTCAGGAGTGACCAGGAGGCATGGTGGACGAATGCCCACTGATGTAGAGTGCTGCAGGAGAGATGACTGTGACCTTAGAGCTGCAGCTGTCGGGACCAGGCGACGCTGTGGAAGACCAGGAGCCGTTCACGAGGTGTCCCACGTCGGATGTCGAGAGTTGAGGGGTCGGTTTCTGTCGGCAGCACCAACAAGCCTTGGCAACTGCAAACAACGTGGAAAGCGAAGAAGGTAGTGTCGGGACCAGCAAGGTCGAGGTGACTTACCACAAGCAGGGGAGTCAGGGCAGGCCCCGAGTAATCCGGGGAGCCCAAAGAATTCAAAGATGACCCTAAAGAGGACCCACAGGCCGGAGGCACTGGAGTCGCAAGAGGACCTTGAGCAACTCACCAAAGATGCAGGCCCACGGTGCAAATTATGCGGTGAGGACAAAGATCTTGGTTACTGGAGATGCTTGAGATTGGGGCTACTTGGAGCCCGAAGATCTAGGTGGAAGGAGGCCAACAAGCCTTTGCAACTGCAAGTCGATGAAGTGCACAGGGGTTCAGTTCCTGCAGCCCCGTCGAGGGATACTTGCCTCAAACTTGGTGAGAGTACAGGGTAGGCCTCGAGGGATGTGAAGAACCACCACCTGTGTTGCTGAGCCTTTCGGAGTCCGTGGGAGCCCAGGATCAGAAGACCGGTCAGCCTAGTTGCGGTGCCTGCAGATGCAGGGAAGTGACTCCTTCACTTCAAGGGAGATTCCGTCAGGTGTCTTGGATGCCCACATGTCTTGGAAAGTTCCTGTATGGTGCACAGGCACGGACGTTGCAGCAGACGAGCAGGGCGACTGGATCAGGAGCAGCAGGAGTCTTCCCTGTTGCAGCCTTGATGCCCAGAGCGAAGTCCAGAGTGCCCAGACGGTTGAAGAAGTGGTGTCTGAAATTAATCTTGTCCCATGACGAATCTAGGGATGCACCCTCAGGTAAGCCCTTAAGTACCCTAAGGAAAGGGTTGGGGCGATTCTGGGTTCCCTCCCAGGAGAGGGGTCGGACAGTGGGAAGGATACTCCCATGTCCTTTGTCCAGTTTCGCGCCAGAGAGTGAGCCAACGGCTCCGTGAGCTGGTTTGAACTGGACTATGCAAGGTGGCCACCAAATGTGCCCCTCAAGCAGACTGAGTGGCGCTCCAACCTGGCCCCAATACACTAAACCCTGTCTGGGAGGTGGTCACACCTCCCTGTGACAGGATACCTATTGTTCTGCCTTCCCCTGCTCGAGCTTGGCTCAGCAGCAGGAGGGCAGAATCGTGTCTCTGGTCGGCAGAAGCCATGCTGTGCTGTCCGGGTTTAGAAGACTGGTTCCGGGAGCATTGAGGGCCTCCTGGAGGAGCTTTACAGTGCATGAAATCATACCCCCACACTGTTTACGGTGTGGGAGTATGATTCCAACATGTTTGATACCAAACATGATGGGGTTCGTTACAGCCAGTTTCGAGATGGTCATCGCGTAATGACGCGGTGCCCCTCTATATGTTATATGGCTGTCTCACAGCCCGGGAGAATGGACTCCGTAGGCTGTAGGGGTGTCCTGCTCATGCAGGGGTACCCTCACACTTGGAACCGAGCACCCTGCCTTCAGGATTGAAAGGCCTGCTTCAGGGTTGACTTATAGGTTTTAAGTGCAGTGACCTTAGATATAGGGAAACCTATGTCTCTCGTAAGTGGTGCTAGCACCAGCTTACACAGGCTTCAATGGCAGGCCTGTAGTTACAAATTGAGTGGTCTCCCATGGGTGGCATAATACATGCTTCAGCCCATGGGGGACCCCTGGTGTACCTATGCCCTGGGTACCTTAGTACCATATACTAGGGACTGGTGTGTACACCAGTGTCCAATCTGGGATGTACCCAAGTAATTACCATACCAATTTAGGGGAGAAAGCACAGAGACTGGGGTCCTGTTTAACAGGATCCCAGTCAGACTAGTCAGAAACGGTATTACATCAAGCAAAAAGTGGGGGTAACCATAAAAGCAGATCCTACATTCCTACACTCTGGTTCTGAGGAATATTCACCAAGACCAGGCCTAAGTCATTCTCATTGCCCCAGACTAGCTGAGAAGGGGGTGGTTGACAGACCTAAAACACCTCACTGTAGCAGTCCATTTTTATCTTCTGCTTGGAGAAGAACTGTTGTCTCAGTCGGGAGGGCAGATGCGGCACCCTAATCTTCAGGGCCTAAACCTTCATGTGTGGAGATTGAGAAGCGCAATATGAGCACCTTTCAGCTCCCGCCCTCCTTTCTTGTTAGCTATTACTTCAGCTCATCGTGTTGATGTGCTTCAAGCCTTTTGTACTTACCAACCGCAATCATGTGCTTCTTCTTAGGCAAGTTGGTGCAGCGAACTAAGGGTCCTTTCCTGTCAGAAGTGGTGCCCCCATTCCATCTTGGTCTGTCCATAAAATTACCAACATTGTATCCGCCTCCACATCTTTATAAAGAAGAAGAAAGACCACACATGCCTAAAACAACGGTTAATTCCTACATCAACCACAGAAAAAGGTGTAAGATCGGATGATTAGCCACAGAAAAAGGTGTAAGATCGGATGATTAGCTCTTCATTGGTTATAGAAGTTGTAAAAAAGGTAGAGCAGTTCAGAAACAGGCAACCGCTTCATGGATAATTCTTTGATTTAAAATTGGTTCGGGATTGGCTAAGAGAGAACCCCCTGATGGAGTTTGAGCTCATTCTACCAAAGCCAAATCTTCTACAGCAGCTTTAGCTAGAGGTGTGCCTGTGGCGACCTAAGTGGTCCTCTCTCTCCACACCTTGGCCAAACATTGTTTAGATTCTGAAGTGAAAAGAGACGGTCAATTTGCCCAGTCTGTTTGCCAAGATTTCCTAATCTAATCTTTCGCCAGATCTTTCTTCAGGGTATTGCTTGGGAATCTTTTTAAAGGTGAGGAATCTGCAAGTTGAAGTATCCATCAAAAGAAACTGAGTTGGGGGGGGCGTGGCTTAGCCGCGAAACGAGATGGCCGCTTGCTAGAAGAGCTCCGGCGCCCGTGAATCCTCCCTGACTATCCGCATCACTGATCCGGCTCCAACTGCGTCTGGAACACGCAGATATCCTAGCTGTCACTACCCCGCCCCGCGACCAAGGCCTGGGCCGGGCGCTGGCTGGATCGCACCCGGCTGGAGATTGAGGCCTTGCCGGCTCCACCCATCCAGAGGCTGTGGCGCAGATTCCTGGACGCGGCGCCGCGCGCCGCTGGGTCGCCATCTACGAGAGGCCGCGGTTGCGGCCTGAGGCCCACCCAGCGTGGGGTAAAGCTTGTGGTCACCGGAGGCTGCCACAGATTACCCGGCAGTGGTTCTGGACAGCGGGGGGACCTCCGGACAACTGCCTCACGCACCCGCGGGGGAAACGGTGAGCGTGCTGCTGCCAAGGCTCCGGGCCCGGCATGGTTTGGGGCAACAGCCTGGTGGGCGACCCGGCCGGAGCGGGAACCCGACCCCTTCCCCCGCCCCTGACCGCAGTGGACACGGCCGACGGGCCTCTTTCCTTGGTGTATGTTTTTTCCCTCATCGGAGGTGGACGGGGCCCCACCTGCACCGGCCCTGAGAGACTTTGGGAGTACTTTGGACCATGAGTTGCCTGGAGCTGGCACTTGGTGATGGGGGCAAACATCCGGCAGGGCGTGCTTCCTTGAGGCCCAGGAACTGCGAGAACTCTGGCCGGGCCCCCGCCAACTGCCCAACCATTGCTGTGCGGGTCGATCAGCTGGGGGTGCCGCCACGACCTTTGACATAGCTTCCGGGCACCCATCACCCGCCTCGAGAGGCGCTCACCCTGACACTACCCTGGAACTGTTGCCATCTATTTGGACTGCCCCCGGAGCCCCGTAGTCGGCCTCAGGTGTGGGGGGGCTGTCGCGAACTAGACTGCTGCTGGACTGCTCCTTCCCTAGTGCCAATACAGTCCGCGTTCCCCCCCCGGTGCCCACAGTGGTTTGGTGTCTCGAGGGGCTGGTGTGCTGCAGTGAAGATGGGGACCAGAGGCCAGAAAGTAGTGCAAGCCAATAAACTCGACAAGTATGCTTTCCAGAAGTCGATGCCTCCGGACCCACAGCACGGGGCCGCCACATCAAAGGGTCCTGAGGGGGCCACCGCAGAACTGACACTCCAGGATGTCTTGGATGCCATATCAGGAGTGAGGGTGTCCCTTGAGCAGAGGATGGACACTATTGCCACGGAGGTAACGCTCCTCAGGGCTGACCTCACGAAAATCGGCGAGAAGGTAAAACAACTGGAAATAACCACCTCCAGTTTGGTCGACGACACGTCCCAACTGCAGCGCGAAGTCAACGAACTGCAGACCTTCCGGAAGCATGCGGAGGAGAAGCTGGACGACTATGAAGGGCGCACCCGCCACAATAACGTGCGTATCATTGGGGTCCGCGAAAGGGCAGGCGACGGATCTTTTTGTGGAAGACCTCATCCTTACCCACCTCCAGCCCAAGGGACTATCCAAGTTCTTCGTGGTCGAGAGGGCACACAGGGTCCCTGGTGGGAAGCCGAAGCCTGGAGCACCGCCCCGACCGATCCTGGCCAGATTACTAAACTTCCGAGATCGAGATGTAATCCTCCAAGCCGCCAGGAATGCCTCGCCTCTCCGCTACGAGAACTCGGAGATCTCCTTCTTTCCGGATTTTACCCTCGCTGTGCAGAAGCAGAGACGATCATTTTTGGTAGTAAAAAAGAAACTCCGGGAGAGGGGGGTTAAATATGCAATGTTGTTCCCAGCCCGTCTCCGGGTGGAGGCGGATGGTAGAGCCTCCTTCTTTGACCGTCCGGAGGACGCTATGGACTGGCTTGAGAAGTGCGGAGGAGCACAACGTTCGCTGATGAGTACCTGTGTGCCGCCCCTAGACTCTGCTTCTCGCTGAACTGTAAGATGCACCTATTGAGACTCAGGAATGGGTGGATGGGCCTACGCTGGGAGGTTGTTGGTTTCTAGGGGCTCCCCAAGGGGGTGGGCAGTTACTACGTAGTGGGATATGTACAGACAATTTGCAGATCTGTTGTTTATAGACTGGAAATTTGGAGCCTTAATGATTCTTCACACTGGGGAGGGTTCGCGGGGGAGCAGCCTCCTGCCCCCAAGTTAAACTACCGTTAGTTACTAGTTTGGGCGACAGGCACTCTGCAAAGTTTTTGATGGGCAGTTCTTGGCCCAGAGTGCAGGGGAGCAGGGTGGGGGGATGTTGGGTAGGAATTTGGGATTGTTGTTTTTATTTATTTCTTTATTTACACATGTCGACTGTTCTATTCATCGAGCTGGCGCAAGTGGGTACGAACTGTTTCAACAGTGCTGGGGACACACCGAGATAGACACTTTAGACTATTAAGTTGGAACGTTAATGGCCTGGGGGACAAACTCAAACGCAGTATAGTCCTGCAACACGTTAAACGACACTCCCCGGAGGTGGTGCTCCTTCAGGAGACACACCTGGTTGGCAACTCTTGTAAAGCCTTAGACAGTTGGGGCTACAGATTAGTGACACACTCTGGGTTTACCACTGGGTCTCGGGGAGTAGGCATTATGATCAAAAATTCCTTCCCGCTCTCTGTGCAACACATGTGGGTGGATAGCATGGGAAAATATGCGGCGATATCCGGCCAGTGGGAGGGCTCGACCCTTAACCTAGTGACGGTGTACGTCCCTTCAGGGCCAGACGTTCAAAGAGCTGGGCGTTCTCTTACTCTCACTCCCGGAGGGCCGCTTGGTGATGGGTGGTGACTTTAATTCAGTGATCTCCTGGACCGTCACCCTTCCCCCGCGGGAGATTGGACCTTCGCAGAGATGGCTCCCTGACTTCCTGAATGCAATGGGACTGGTAGATTTGTGGCGTGCGTTCCACCCTAACACTATTCAGCACACCTTTTATTCTGGCGCGCACGGAAGCCACTCCCGTATCGATTATCTCCTGGCCCCTGCAGCCCAGGTCACCGAGATACAGGAAGCTAGACACATGGCACGGGGCATATCGGATCACTCTGGGCTCATCTGGTCCTGGGGGGAGGGCAGGTTGGACGGGTGGTGCCCATTAACCCCTGGCACCTCTGTAACCCCGTTGTTAAGAAAGCACTCCTTAAGGCTATTAACTATTTTCGTGACAATGAGGGCACGGTCCAATTTGCGCAGGTCCTGTGGGAGGCATTTAAGACGGTGCTCCGAGGACAGGCACTGTCCTCGATTGTTGGGACACGGAAGGACAAGCTGAAAGATCTGGTGCAGTTAGAGGACGAGATCCTGCGCCTCGAAGAAACTGAGACGGAAGGATTCACACCGGAGTCGCTCCATACCATAAAGCTTAAACGAGACGAGTATAAGAACATTGCTACAGGCATGGCCAAAACGCTGGGGAGGGAAAAGGCTGGCATGATATATGATCTCGGGGATAAGGCCGGGAAACTGCTGGCCTGGCTGGACAAGAAAGAACTGGCAGATCAGCTGGTCCCTGAATTGATAGACATAGGGGGGCACACAGTGACTGACCCACAAGCAATCTCCCAGACGTTCGCAGACTATTACAGCTCCGTGTACAGCTCGACTTCCACTTTCTCCATTACGGACTCTGAACAGCTCCTAAGAGACATTCAGATGCCGACCCTCACTACTGACGAAAGGGATACGCTCGACAGTGCCCTTACGGACGATGAACTTGCACAAGCAATCCGGGGCCTCTGCCCTGGCAGGGCTACGGGCCCCAATGGTCTGCCAATCGAGCTCTACAAACTGAAACCCGACGCTATTGCTCCATACCTGCGCGTTATGTTAATGAGAGCCGAGAGAAGGGGCTTCTACCATACGACCAGTGCCTAGCCACACTGGTAACGATACATAAGGAAGGTAAACCCCGGAATCAATGCTCCTCCTACAGTCCTATCTCCCTGTTAAATGCCGAACCTAAAATTCTAGCTAAGGTACTGGCGAATCGCCGTGTACGGGTGATTTGTAAACTGATACACCCTGACCAATCGGGTTTTATGCCCCACCGTAATACGGCACTGAACCTGCGGCGCCTTCATGGTGTCTTGGGAAGACTCGACACAATCCAAGAAGCTGCGGTAGTGGTCTCGTTGGATGCCTCGATGGCATTCGACACGATAGAGTGGTCTTATCTCTTCGCTGACCTGACGAAATTGGGTTTCGGGCCTGGTTTCATCGGCTGGGTGCGGCTCCTGTACTCCGAGCCCCTGGCACAGGTGGTAGTTAACAACAAAAAATCGGTGGTCTTTGGCCTTGGTCGGGGGACCCGTCAGGGATGTCCCCTCTCGCCTCTCCTTTTTGCCCTATCCCTAGAACCCCTAGCGGCATGGATCCGTAGGAGTCCCTCGATCCGAGGACTCAAATGGACGGTGGGATGGGAGGACCGCATTTCGCTTTACGCGGACGATATCCTCCTATTTTTGGCCTCCCCCAAGTCTTCCCTGCGAGTCGTGCTTGATATTTTCACCATTTTCGGGAGATATTCCGGGTACAGGATTAACTGGGGCAAGTCCCTTCTATATGTTCTTAGCGATTTCCCCCCCCCTGCCTTGTGACTGTCCCATGCAAATAGCAAAGGAGGGTTTCCGCTACCTGGGCATCTTTATTGCAGCTGACCCCAGAATCCGATATGAGCGTAACCTACTCCCCCTGCTCAATAGGCTCAAACGTGATGTCGCTACTTGGAAGACACTTCCGCTCTCGCTATTAGGAAGGGCGGCACTATTCAAAATGATGTCACTGCCGCGTTTCTTATATGCTCTGCAAAATTCCCTCATCTTAGTCCCAGCCAGATACTTTGGCGAGATAGAGAACCTGCAGAGAGAGCTGTTGTGGGACAGAAGGCCTCGTATAGCGCTGCGGAAACTGGTCCTGGGTTGGTATGATGGGGGTATCGGTCTACCTGACATAAAACGATACTACTGGGCCGCACACCTGGCGGCAATAAATCATTGTTTATATAGACCCGAAGACGACCCTGCATATAGGATGGACAAATGGTTGTTGCCAGGGGGTACATATTACAGAGCTCTCTACTCTAGGCCCCAAAGATATCACCTTACGGGACCAACGAAACATTCAGTGGCAATTTGGCACGTGGCCAGTAAGAGTCTAGGGTGGGATAAGAAATTCACTCTGGCTACCCCCCTATGGGATTCGGAACGAGTGGGTACAATGGGTACCTGTTAGACTTGGCATCTTTTGGCGTGTTTCCCCTGACTTTTTGCTTTCTGACCTCCCGGTTTTGACTCTGTTTTTGCTGGTGTAATGATTCTGCGCACTTTCCTCACTGCTGTCCAGTGGGAAAGTGCAAGTGCTCCTGTATAAAATGTGTTACGGATTGGCGTTTCCATGATTGGCCTATTTGGTTTATGTGTCAGTCCCTTGTAAAGTGCACTGCGAGTGCCAGGGCCTATAGACCAAATGCTGTTGGTGGGCTGCAGCACTGGATTGTGCCACCCACGCAAACAGCCCGTAAAGAGTAACTCGGGCCTGCCATTGCAGAGCCTGTGCGCAGCCTGGGGCTGCCATGTCGACTTGGCAAGTGCGCCCACTTGCAAGTCCCTAAACCTTCCCTTTTCTACATGTTAGTCACCCCTAAGGTAGGCCCAAGGTACCCCTGTGGGCAGGGTGCGTTGTATGCGAAAGGTAGGACATGCCCTGGTGTGTGTGGCATGTCCTGATAGTGAATTACAGCCTAGTTCGTTTTTCACTATTGCAAGGCTACCTGTTCCCCATAGGCCAGAACGGGCAGTTTTGATTATTACAGCTTATAATCCTAACTGACCCCGGGAACATGGTAGAAATTCGAGTTTAGATATGCCTGGACTCAGAATGATAAAATGCATCTTTTAGTGAAGTTGGTTTTAACATTCTGCGTTTGAAAATACCACTTTTAGAAAGTGGGTATTTTCTTGTCTAACTCATCAAGCCTGCCTCTGCGAGGTTGTGTATTCCTTGTCTGGAGTGTGAGTGACAGGGGCTGGGGGATGCCAGGAGACAGGGTGAGTCAGCACAGGGCTGAATAGCAAGATCTACATGTAGATGGGTGGGAGGAGTTGCACCTGGGCCCTGAATAGGACAGTGCCTTCCCTCCACAATGCTGGCTCCACCTCCTGTGGTGCGTCTGATGTCCCTGGCCTACTCTCTGAAAGAAGGTACGGAGACTTGTCAACAAAGTGCTCCAGAACTGGTTTGGACTAGGCAAAGGCCTCTCTGCCTTCAGAGAACAAAGGAATTTGGGATATAAATATTGGGGCCCTGACCCCATGAATTTAGATCTCGCTGGAATCAAGGAACCTGCCAAAACGAAGAGCAGGAAGAGCTGCCAGGAGGAGTACTGCCCCTTTGCTGTGTTGCTTTGTTGGGTTGGCCTGCAGCTGCTGCTTCTGCCTTGGGCAGTGAAAGGACTGAACTTTCTACAAACTTGTGCTGAGTATCTCCAAGGGCCTGGAACCGAGCTGGCCTCCTGTTCAGAAGTCTCAGGGACTACAAAGACTTCACAAGCCTCTGGGTACCGCTTCTGGAACGCTGTTTCCGTTGCCACAGAGGAAGGGAACTGCAACCGACTCCGTCAACCGAATCCATCCCTGACCAGTGACCTGTTTACACCGCAGACCGCATCGCCCCGCTTCGCATCGCAACCCTGGTCTCACCGTAGGCGACGTCCGACGCCGTCAACATCGAGCCGCTGCTTGCACCGTGACCTGTGGGCACCACAGTTCGCATCGCATCGCTTCACTGAACCAGCCGGACCCGACCGACGCGGTCGCTGCAACTGGCTCAACAGTCGTGACCACATCGCATTTGGGGCACCGCTCGCACGTTTGCGACGCACCGCTCCGACTCGCACCGCTGTCCGACGCCAGCTCCCGCACTCCGGCTTGGTCGCCTGCATCGCAACCTGTCAGCACCGCATCGAGCATCGTCTCACCCTGCATCGCACGCCTTGGACTCACCGACTCCGTCTGCACGACGCTCATCGAGCCGCTGCCTGCACCGCATCGAGGGACACCGCACCTTGCATCGCTCCGTCTTGCACCGCAACCGCGACGAACGCCGACCGGCTCGTACACTCTGTACCAGCCACAACGAGAAAGGTACTGTGACCGAGTCTGTTCACGACTCTGCTGGCCCGTATCGACGCGGTCGGCTGGAACTGTTAGACTCTGTGGTTTTCAGCATCGCGGTAGGCTCGGACGGAGCTACGAACTTTGTTTTTGAACTATTCCTGCAAAGAAGTTACCTTATCAAGTATTCATTTTTAAAGTATAGTATTGTGGATTTTTGTCGTAATTGGTCTTGTCTTGAGTATATAAAAATTGGTTATTTTTCTAAACTGGTGTGGTGTCCGTTTGTAGTGCTTACACTGTATTACTGTTGGTTATGTGCAAATGCTTTACACACTGCCTCTGAATTAAGCCTGACTGCTCGTGCCAAGCTACCACGAGGGTGAGCAGGGGTTACTTCACGACTGTAACACCCTTACCCTGACTAGGAAGAAGGGTCCCTACTTGGACAAAGGTGCAAGCCCTTGCCAACTAGAGATCCCATTTCTAACAGTACCACAAAAGGGTTTGACAAGTGGGATCTGATTGGACTCTCTACCACCGGGGACCTATGGAAAAACGGTGCGATGATTCCGTTCGCCGCTCTGCAACAGAGCCACGAACTCGCAGACTCTGAGTACTTCAGGTATTTGCAAATCGGACATGCCCTGCAGTCGAGTCTGCCCAAAGACACCTCCCTAGCCGACGCCTCGCCACTAGAGGACAGACTCTTAGATGGCTATTTGCCGGATGGAGTTATATCCTTTACGTACAAAAAGCTGATAAATAACACCCCAGATCCTCTGATTCTCCTGCGACAACACTGGGAGGGTGACGGGCTGGAGATAGACGATGAGGAGTGGCCGGAGGCTCTGGCCTCCCCAAAGGAGGTTGCAATCACTTCCAGACTGCGTCTGGTCCAGTTAAAAATCCTCCACAGGATATGTTTCCGGACCAACCCTGGTTAAAATGGGAAAGCTGGATGAGGGCAGCTGCAGGCGCGGATGTGGGCGGCTTGGTTCATTTATGCACATAATATGGGAGTGCCCCCTTATCCAGTCCTATTGGTCACGAGTGCACGAATGTATGAGTCATGTGTTGAGGGTAGCCATACGGCCCGAGGCTAAGAGATGTCTCTTGAACATTTGGGAGCCCACTGACCTCAACAGCAGAGATAAGCTCTGGGCTGCACTGGGCCAAATGATAGCCAAACGGAACATTGCGCAGCTGTGGGGAGCGAAGGAACCACCCAGGGTGGACTCCTGGAAAAACGACACGGACTGGTGCATGTTCAGGGAAAAAACGGTTTGTCTCCCGTAGGTGTCCCAGGAAATGGTCCTCTATATGGGGCAAATGGAACAGTTACCGTGGAAGTATATGTACTCCTGTACTCCCCCCTCACCCCCCACCCCTCGATCCTGTTTCAGATGACCAACTTACACCATAGTCATTGTTGTCAGATGGAAATATCAGTATGCTTGTACCTATGTATGCTCCAGACTCGAAATATGTATGCATTTTCAATGCCCTGTAATGTCGACTTTGTTGGTTAATAAAAAGAAACATTAAAAAAAAAACTGAGTTTACTTTGGTAACAATCTGTTCGTACCATGTGTGGCTGTAGCTATGGATGCTCTGTATGTTCCTGCAATTTAGTGTTGGGTTTGGACGTTTGCATCTTGTTTTTGTTTCAAGAAGTCTTTTGAGGTATGGTGACTGCACCTTTTTTTTTTTTTTTTAAAACAAACTTTATTGCCTTTTACAGATGTCTCTCACAGCACAATGTCCACTTTGCATGATAACATTTTGCAATTTCAGCTTCTCATGTCCTTCATCTCCTTTACATGTGAATTGTTCTTGCATTATTATTGTCTCTAGTGCTATAGTGCATTCCTACGCCCTGTATACATTCAGTCCCCCTCCCCCACCTAAAACTTAACCTCAACTCCCCCCACCCTCCCCCCGGCACTGCTGTCTACTATAGTTACAGGATGCCCCCTTGTGATCTCATCTATTATCTCTCGTTGTGTGCAGTTCTGCCATTCGGTCTCTATTGTCCAGCTCTATCCCCCCTCAGTTCATAGGCTTCTAAGGGTCCTCATCTCCTGGTGCCTGCTCCCCTCTCCCCTCCTGATTCTGCCTCCGGGGACTTCCCTGTCGTGACGGTCTTTCAGGGGTGGTGGCTTCAGACCTAGAGTCCTTGTCCCTCAGCTCGTCCAGCAGCACCTCCCATGCCTGTGCCCTCCCCAAGCCCCTTCTCGCATTTCTGAGCAAGATTCTGCCCTCGCATCCTGCCCATTTCTGCAATTCTCTCTTCCAACTATGTATGCTGGGGCCTGTCGGAGCCTTCCATCTACTAGTAATCTCCCGCTTTGCCAATATGAAGGCGAGGTCCTGGAACTTATCGGTGACCTTAGTCTTAGCTGTATGGGGGAACAGGTTGAGTAGGACATGTTCTGGTGTGCACGGGACTATTCGTTCTGTTATCCAAGCCGTCTCCCTTGTTGCTTCCTGCCAATATTGTGTCAGGGCCTGGCAGCTCCGTACCATATGAATATAGTTCGCCCCACGCTCTCTACACCTCGGGCATTCCGCATCCTCTCTGTGCAAGAACTGGTTGATGCGTTCCGGTGTTATGTACGCTCGGTGCAACATGTAAAAACGAATTAGGCTGAAGTGTGCATTTCTGGACACTTTAGTTGTGCGTGATAGTATGTTCTCCCAGTCTTTGTCTTCCAGTGGTCTGTCTATGTCTTCCACCCACTGATTCCTCAACCTTTCTAGCGGCAGTACAGAGTCCCGCCCTATGGCCCTGTATAGGCATGTGACAGCTTTTATGGTCCCACCTGCCAGGCTTATGTACTCGCAGGTGGTGTGTCGTGGTGGTTCAGTCGTGCCCCCCCAGTGCCGCCTCATTGCCCCCGTAACTGCTCCATAGAGTAGAAAGTGTCCCTGCGGGATGTCCCAGTCTGTACTGAACTCTTTGAAAGGGAGTAGCTCCCCGTCCCGGTATAAGTCTCCCATCTTCGAGGCTCCGGCCTGCTCCCAATCTTCTATCCCCCTCCAGTGTCCCCCATGTGGGAGTCCCCACAGAAGTGCTAGTGGTAATTCCGGTGAATATGGGAGACGTATCCTAGTCTTTTGTAGACACCTACCCCAGCATCGACGTATCACTTTGTGCTCATTACTTTGGACCTGCTGTGTCTTCGCAGTCCCCATCAGGGTGCGGAACACATTCAGCCTATCCGAGGTGAAGGGGGGTGTCCCTCTGTCCGGCGTTAGACTCCCTGCCACCCGCTGCGTGAATCTTTGCAGCTGTCCCGCCAAGTAATATGCCTCCATGTCAGGCACGGCGAGGCCCCCTTCTGAGTGTGTCCTTTTTAACGTGGTTAGGGCTACCCTCCTTCTGCCCGTCCCCCATATAAATGCAGAGATGCTGGAGTCCAATTCTCGGAACCATGCCCCCGGTATCCATACCGGTAGTGTGGTAAAGAAGTTTAATAACCTGGGGAGGGCCACCATTTTTAGTAAGGAGATCCGGCCCGACTGCACCCTTAGTTGGCAATGCACATGGTCATAGGCTCCATTGTAAAAATTATTTTATTCCGCCATCCAGTTCGGATGTATTTTGATGTAGCTCCTGGGCTCAATGCCTTCAACATGCCCAGAGCCTGATCTTCTCCTATCCCGTCATTGGAAAACACCTGTCAGTAATTCCTTCTTCTCCCACTAGGTGCTTTGGAGATTGTCACCGAAGTCCCGGTCCCTGACTCTTGGGGCGACCTAGCCGCTCAGGGCTCCTTCCCTTCCTTAATGAGTCGGAGAATGAAAAGGCATAGGGGATGGTAGAATGGATGCCCTTCAATAAATGCCCTCAGTGCCTTGCAACTTGTATAAACAAAGTAATGTATATGAACTAATTCAGAAAAACTTTTTATAATAGAGAAAACATTAATTAATCTCTATTGCTGGGTATCGTAGTCCCAACCAACCTACATTGGTTTAGTTCCAAACTCACAAGCAGACACCAATTCCAAGTATCCATTGTTCTTTATCGGGCAAACAAACGTTTAAATACAGAAACAAAAAAACACAACATATGTAATATACATAAAGATTTTCTCTTCCATATAGAATCACTTTTTAAATATATATGGCTGCAATAGTCCATGGCAGTCCATATGGAAGGTAGTCCACTATCGGTACACACCCGAGAAAACAACAGAGCCCTCAAACATATATGGTGTGTATTCAAGTTATATGCACAATGTAATCCTTAATTGGAATCCTCCATTCCAAATGGTCGACGCGTTTTGGCCAAACTATTGAGGCCTCTTCAGGACGTAGGAAGAAGAAAAAAATTAAATCGTCATTGTTAGATTAAGCTCCTGCCAAGCGGGGAATGGCAGATGGTGACCCTGTCAACAACCGATGTTGCACATGTGAAATCAATACGCGTGATTCGTAACCTAGAGGTGCCTCGGTCTGCCTCTGGAAAAACAGGTGAGGTCTGCTGTACCTAGATCAGCAACCCTTCACACGCACAGCTGTGAATAACTCTTCCATTAGCTCAGTTCACAATGGAAGGTGCTCGCCATAATCCACGAATCAGTGCCTTGCGAAACATCTCTGGACTGACCCATGGTCTGAAACTTGTGGCTTTTCTCTGGAGCACGACAACACCCTCTGTGCCTCCTGCATCGCTAGTAGGTGCAAAAAGGCCCTACAATAGCAGATAGACCAATGCTGGGCCCATCTCAAGATGCATCAATCCTTCCAGGAAATGCCAGACATATTCAGCGAAGCTGACACCCTCTGCACCGACTAAGAGGAGGATGCAGGTTTGGCAGGTGTCCATGCCCATCAACCCAGCCAGGAGGTTTGCGGCTCAGACCTCAACTCCTCAGAGCCCAAACACATGGAGATATAGGAGGAGGACGAAGGCATTCCGTTCACCTTCCTCAGCGCCGGCCTGCGCACCAAAATTCACAAAAAGCCACACCCGTGGCAGATTACTGGCCCACGCAGGTCTGCGTTCTAGCCCCGTGCATAAGCCACTACTACCTCAAAGTGCGCCACTGCCCTTGTGCTTCAGTTGACATAGAGGCATGGCATCGGAGCAGAGACAGGATCCAGCCAAGTCTTCTGACCCCATTGGCCTTCGAGTCTGAAGAAAAACCTTGGCACTGAAGCACACAAACCCAATTCGAAACAAAAGGCCTCTCAATGTTCAACAGTGGCCGGTGCTGAAAACTGTTGGCCTTAACAGCTGACTCCAAAGACTCTGACAAATCTATCCTCAAGAAACTCCAGCACAAGCTCAAGCGGCGGCAAAAGACTAATGTCGTCCAACCCCAGATGGGTAAGATTTATACCTTCCCTGGTGCAATGGTGCTCAAGTAATGCAAGCTCTTCGAGGATACTCATGGGCCATATCATTCTTCAGAACTTTCGGCCCCTATGTCCAAGAAGGCGCTCATCTCCACCCCCATCCAGACCTCCTCCACCACCACCACCAATGTCCCCTCCTACTAGCTCCCCTTAGGGGCACCACAGTCCTTTTAAGACCAAGGCAGTCCCACTCCCTAATCCCCTACAGAGGACGTTCATGCCCTCTCTACGCACATCCCACTGACAACCCCTAGGAAGACAAAGATGTAGAGTCCCAGGGGGCCCTGACCTCGAAACATGTACCAGTCAAGGCTTCTCCCCTACCGCCCCCCAGACAACACTACTGACTACCGTGGGGTCATTCAGTGTGCTGCAGCCTACCACAAGGTAAACATGCACACCACTCCTGAAGTTGACGACTTCTTGGTAGACACACCGTCTTGGTCTAGGATAAAGCGTTTGCTGCAGTTTCTTTCCATGGTAAAGGGAATGCTCAAGGATACCCCAGAGATGTTCAAGGAGCCAGTGAAATCCCAGGTTGTTGCACCCATAAAAGAGAAGAATTATAAACCTTCTCCCGCCAGCCCTTTGTACAATAAAGAGCATGTACCCTCTGGACTCCTTCGTCGTTGCCACCAACTGCAATTAGTAGTAGCCCCAGTAGTAGTAGCAGCCCAAGCCCAGGGTTACGCCCCACTCTGGATAAGGAGAGTAAGTGGGTTGATGCTGCGGGCCAAAAGGTTAGCAAGAAGTGCTGCAACCGACTAGCACATTGCCAATTCTGTGGGCTTTCTGTCTTGTTACAATGGAGCACAGTAAGACAAGCTGGGCGACCTGCTCCAGCACCTCCCCCCCCAGAACATGGGAAAAGAGGTGAGAAGATAGTGGTGGGGGTAAACTTATCTTTAATGCCACTATATGCTGTGCCCTGGATGCAGCACAAACTTTGGCTAGAGGGATGAATGCCTCCATTATTTTACGCCACCACTCCTAGCTGCGCATTTCTGGCTTCAAGCCAGAAATCCATCTGCATCTCATCAACTTGCCATTCGATGGGGAACGCCTTTTCAGGTCACAAGTTGATGAGATGCTACATAGAATTAAGGACACAGACATGGCTAAAACCATGGGTGCCCTTCAGACACCCCAAGCCAGGGGCTTCTTTAAGAGGCAGCAGGGTAGAAGCACTTCCAAGACCACCCCCAACCATTCCCAGTCTTATCGGCGCCAGCAGCGGGCCTACCACCAAGCAGGAGGACAGAGGTTACACACAGGTTTCCTTCTGGAGTAACTCCAATGGCAGAGGCACTCACCCCCAATGAGGACTCTGCCCCTAAACAGTGACTTGCCTCTCAACCCCCTGATCATACCACACCTATTTGGGGGAAGACTCCAGAGCTTTTTTCCTTACTGGGAAGAGATCACCTCCGATTGGTGGGTTCTGTCAACATTAGAGCATGGGAATTGCCTTGAGCTTAACTTGAACCCACCAAATATCTCACCCCGTAAACACACCCTCAGCCCGAACACCAGCACCTTCTTCAAGGGGAGGTTCAGCCACTCGTCCTCAAGGGCGCCATAAAGTCAGTTCCACCTCACCACCACTGCAAGAGGGTGTACTCCTTATACTTTCTCATCTCAATAAAAGACACGTCTCTAAGAACCATACTGGATCTCAGGCCCCTCAACGATTACATCCTGTCAAAACACTTATATATGACTACCGTACAGGATGTCATTCTGCTACTGCAGCAATGTGACTTTATGACTGCTCTTGATCTGAAGGACACCTACGTTCACATAGCCATCCATCGTGCTCAGCACTGCTCTGCTACCTACAATTTGTGGTAGGTGGTCAACATTTGGACTTAAAGGTATTGCGGTTCAGAATCATTACAGGTCCAGGGGTGTTCACCAGATGCCTAGCTGTGGGGCCGCCCATCTCGGGAGGAGGGGGGGGGGGGGGAGGGCACGGGTTGCCGTTCTTCATGATTGTCTGATAAGGAGTGGAGGCTAGGACCACTGCCTGGTGAGCACTCAGACCACCATCTCCCTTCTCCACAGGTTGGGATTTACCATGAATTACACCAAATACTGTCTCTAGCCCCTTGAGATTCAGCACTTTGTAGGGCCTACTCTCAAGTCAGTTACGGGCAAAGTTTGCCCTAGCCAGCCCAGGGTAAAAGCTTTTCAACAGTTACTGCCTCTTTTTCAGCCACATAATCACCTAATGGAATAGTAATCCATCTCTTAGGGATGATGACTTCCTGCATAGCCATAGTCCATCATGTCAAACTACACATGCGTCCTCTCCAGCAGGGCCTTTCGGTACATTGGTCGTAGGTGGAAGGTCACTGAGAAGATCCCGTGTTGATACGGGCAAGAACCTATTACTCCCTTCAGTGGTAGAACCTGTAACAACCTGTTGCAGGACCGGCCTTCATGGACCCTGTTCGTCACGTGACCATCACCACATACACCTCACTTTCAGGTTTTGTGGCACCTCTCCAAGATCTTACAGTTCAGGGCTTATGGTTACACATCAATCACCTAAAGCTTTTAGCCATCCAGCTAGTTCTAAAGGCCTTCCTTCAGGTCACGCAACACAAAGTGGTCCTTGTAAACATGGACAATATGACCGCAATGTATTATCTGCAGAAGGAGGGTGGCACACACTACCCGCAGTTACCAGTACTCTAGTGCAAAGTATTTGACATTGGGCAATTCACCATCAGATACATTGTACCTCCCATACGTGGACAATGACTTTGCAGACCTGCTCAGCAGGATACAGTAACAAGTCCACGAGTGAGAACTCCACCCACAAGTACTACTCCTCTCATTGGGGGTCCCTGAGGTCGACCTCTTTGCCACTGCGCACAACACAAAGTGCCAAAGCTTCACCTCCAGGGTTCCTCACCCTCAGTCCATGGGCAATGATCTATAGACCAACTAGTCAGAAATCTTTGCCTGTTCTTTTCCTCCTCCTGTCCCACTCCTGTATGTGGGCAGGAAGCTTTGGAAAATCTCTCACTCTCATCATGGGCCAGACAACCCTGGTTCTCAACCCTTCTCGATATGTTGTACCCCACGAGTAGCTTCCCAACAGGCCAGACCTCACACAGGATCAAGGCAAGATCAGACACCCGGACCCTAAGCAGCACAATACAGCATGTTTGCTCCTAAGGTCCTAGAGTTTGGTTATCTCAATATCCCTCAAGAATGCATGGACATTCTCAAAGAAGCATGCAGCCCGACTACGCATGCCTGTTATGCTGCCAAGTGGAAAAGGTTTGTCCACTATTGCATTTCAAATTGCTTGGACCCTTGCAAAGTTGCAGTTCAGGATATTGTCAGTTACCTCTTTCACTTACAGAAGTCAAATTTAGCTTACACCTCCATACGCCTTCACTTAGCTGCCATTGCAGCCTACATGCAAAATAGGGAACGCTCGTCTTTGTTTAGGATCCTAATCATCAAGGCTTTTATTTAGGGACTCAAATAAATCATCCCACCTAGATTTCCTTCTGCCCAGGTCTAGAACCTTAATGTAGTTCTTACTAGGTTTATTGGCCCTCCTATAAATTGCTACATCCATGCCCCTTAGAGTTTCTTTCTTGGAAGTTCATTTTCCTTATCGCTATCGCATCCCTAAGATGTGTTAGCGAGCTACAGGTCTTAACCTTGGAAGAGCCTTTCTTTCAGGTCCAATACGACAGAGATGTTCTTAGGACAAACCCCAAAGTCCTACTTATCCCCTTTCCACATCAACGAAACTATCGAACTCCTTGTCTTTTTCCCTCAACCTGACTCTGTAGCAGAAAGGACACTTCACACCCTGGATGTAAAACACTCTTGTGTACTATATTGACAGAACCAAGACTTTCCACAAAACACAACTTTTCGCTGCATTTGCCAAACCTCACAAAAGTCACCTTTTGTCAAAAGCAAGTATAGCCAAGTGGATTGTCAAGTGTATCCAAACCTGCTACCTCAAATCCAAGAGAACGTTACCGGCTAGGCCCAGGCTACATTCTACCCATAAGAAGGGAGCCACAATGGCTTTCCTCTAACATTCCAATAGCTGACATCTGCAAAGTATCTACATGGTCCACTCCACACAGATTCACTAAACACTACTGTCCTAGTTTAACGGTTCTAAGGACTTTGTTTCAAGCATCTGGACCACCCACTGGCTGGCCACCACTTAAGGGAGCACTGCTTTACAGTCCTGCAGAGCATGTGTATCTGCAGCCACACATGAAACGAATGGAAAATGTTACTCTGTAAGCATCTGTTTGTAGTGTGTAGTGCTGTAGATTCAGATGCCCACCCATCTCCAGGTGGCCCAGTGGTTGCTACAGATTTCTTTCCCTTCTTAATACACTTTCATGCATGGTCCTCAAAATGTCCTTCACACTGCTCCATCCGTTTGCTCACCCACTGGGCAAAAAACAATCTTGACAATTAAGCCAGTACCAATATGCATTGCAAACTAAGAGTGAAGTCACCATACTTAGGGACTCGAAAGACTTCATCGAACTAAAACAATTTGCAAATGTTTGCGTGCCCAAAGCTAGATAGGAATATGCAGAGCTTATGAATCTACTGCACTATACCCTACAAACAGATGCTTACAGGAGAAGTAAGGTTTTCCTTCTGATGAATACTCTATCTACCTGCAGATTCAACACTGACTCTCCCACCATCCCCTCTTTGGAGAAAATGTTAATACCCTTTATTATAAGATGCAAATTTAATTACATACCTCACCACAATACAGGCATCACTCTTTTTGAATACACCTCAAAAGTTGCGGGAAAGCAGAACAGAACTAACATCGGGGTGTCTGTCCCGTTACTGTTTGGCCCTTTGACATCACAACTTCATGTCTAACGCTGAAGCATAGTCCACGCCACCTACTGGCACCAAAGGGCTATTGCAGGAGTTTTTTGCATCCAGTCTTGTGCCTAGGATATTCAAAAGTGAGTAATCTGCAGGTAGATACAGTATCCACCAGAAGCATTGTTATGGAAGGTAATTAACTTTTGTCTATGTAATCTGTATAGGAGCATTGTAGGCTTACTATCAATGTTAAATGAGTCAAACTGAGTAAGACTATGGTTGATGCCCAAAATAAAGTTAAATGTTTTTCTGGACCCAACGGGTAAAATGGTGGAACAAAGCCCAATATGTATATTATTATTATTAAGCTTGTAAAGCGCCTGGTTACTCCAACGGAGTGTCCCTGCGCTAGGACACCGCAGACCACGGCAACTGGCCCAATACCCCTCCTCCCCCCTGGTCCCAAAGGCCCGAAGATGCGAAAAGGCCTGCTACCAGCCCCAAGGGGGAGAGTAAAAGAGCCAGGTTTTCAGTTTTTTTCGAAACATTGTCTCCGAAGGACATGTCCTCATTTCCATAGGTAGGTCATTCCAGGCCTTAGCTGCGAGAAAACCAAAGGAACTACCTCCTGACCGTACCTTACGAACCTTAGGCACGATCAGCTTAGCAGTGCCCAACGACCTCAAATTCCGAGTGGGTCTATAGGCAGTGAGTAGTGGGCACAGATATCTCGGCCCTTTCTCGTTGAGGATCCTATGGCAAAAACACAACGCCTTAAAGGTGACTCTAGCCTGTATAGGGAGCCAGTGTAATTCCATCAGGGCTGCCCCCACCGATGCCCGCCTGGGGATATTCAATATCAGCTGGGCCGCAGCATTCTGGACCTTCTGCAAAATGTTCAGATTTCTTTTGGTCACCCCTAGATAGAGGATGTTGCAGAAATACAATCGGGACGTAACAAGGGCCTGCCACAATGGTCCTTTTGGCGTCCAATGTCAGTAAGTCCAGGATTTTACGCAACATTCTAAGAATGCCAAAGCAGGTTCTGGCCACAGCTGATATCTGCTCTGTGTATAATAGGGTGTTGTCGAACCAGACTCCCAAATTCTTGGCCTTAGCTTTGGGAGTCTGAGTAGGTCCCAGTTCCTCCGGCCACCACAAATGTGGCCATATGGAGGGCTGCTTGCCAACTACCATCACCTCCGTCTTTCCTGCATTCAGTTGCAAGCAGCTGAACTTCATCCAGTTAGCAAGATCACTTAAGCAGGCCTTGAAATCAGATGCCGTTCCTGCCTCCTTTTGCTCCAATGTAACAATCAACTGAGTGTCATCGGCATATGACACCAGTTTCACCCCATGTTTCAGCACAATGTCTGCCAGGGGGCGCATGTAAACATTAAACAGAGTAGGGCTGAGGGCCGAGCCCTGTGGTACCCCTTGAGACAGAGGACACACTTTGGACTTAAAAGGGTGTTGTAAGACCTGGAAGGATCTATTCTGCAAGAAGTGTTTGATCCATTCCCATGAGCTGCCACCGACACCGGCCTCCCACAACCATTCCAACAGAAGGCCGTGGGAGACCGTGTCAAACGCAGCACTCAAGTCCAGCAAAATCAGTGCGGTTGTCCTTCCCTCATCAACTGCAATTTTCAAGGCCTCAGAAGCCAAAAGTAAGGCCGATTCGGTGCTATGAAGCGGCCTGAAACCAGATTGGGTTTCATGGAGAACACGTCTTTCTTCCAAGAACGTGGTCAGTTGAATGTTCAGATGTTTCTCCGCAATTTTAGCAAAGTAGGGAAGCAAAGAAATAGGTCTCAGATTCTCCGGAAGAGCTGGGTCTAAAGATGGTTTCTTTAGCAGTGGCACCACCATAGCATGTTTCCAATTGCTAGGAACCTGCCCTGAGCTAAAGGACATCTTCAGAAGTTTGGTAAGAACCGGTGCGATGGCTTCTTTCCCTCGCAGTAAAAGTCTCGGGGGGGAAATCAAATCCAGGGGAGACCCAGATTTAACTACTTCCATAAGTTTTAGGACGTCACTTTCTTCAGGAGGGCAGAAAGTAAACCTGTCCTCAACACAGGAATCCTTTATAGCTGGAACAAAGATATAATTCCTGCTACTTTCAGGGAAGGCAGCGTATATTTTTTCTATCTTTCCTAAGAAAAAATCTGCTACTTTATTACAGTAGTCTGTGGAAGCAGGCAATATTGCTGTGGCACGTTCTAAGGAAGTCAATTGTTTGACAACACTAAAAATATTCTTAGTGGAATTTTTACTGATTCAAATTGCTCAGTATAGAACTCCCTACGTGCTCTCCTAATTCGTTGATGATAAAACTTGAGTGCTTCTAAATACTTCAGCTTATTTTCATTCAGATAGTTCCCCCTCCAGCGGCGTTCAAGGCGTTTACCTTCGGTTCTCAGTAATGCCAGTTCCTCTGAGAACCATTTCGCCGATGGAGTAAGACGGGTACTCTTGCAAGGTTTCAGAGGTATTATGGAGTCCACTACCTCCTTGATCCATAAAGAGACTTGATTCTCTGCTATCTGAGTTTCGGTCCTTAATATCTAGAAGAGTCCCAAGCCTCAAATCTGTTACAGATGAGCTTTACACTGACCTGTACAGAGCATCTTCTTTAATTTGAATGAGAAACGTATTGAACTGGAGCCATTTGACATTCATCTATTGCCCCATTTTTCTGCAAACATTCCACAGTTTCATGCCAATCTTTGCACCAGTCTGTGGTTATGGACTTCAGAGGATCACTGGCAAACAAAGAGTATCCTACCTTCAAAGAGATGAGGAGCAAGGTGCCATGCTCACATTAAAAAGTATTGTGACAAAGGGGTAGCCTTATAGCACCTAACAAGTTGTCTTTGAAAAGCTGAACGGGCATTTCCATATTGCTGCCACTTGGGTCCTTGCTGATGAAAATGCTCAAAATCTCTTAAAAGGAGCTGGGAAAGGACTTTCACTATTTCCACTATTCTGATAGAGATTTTGCAGATTCTTCACCTTTTGAATATTCCCCAGGCATCAGACTGGATCTGGAAACGTTTCAGCAGTATCTAGGCACGCCATCAGGTGCTGCTGTATGGCTCCGTATGGACACTGTTATCCTTTAGAAAGGACATGCAAAGCCTATATAGGTACCACCCCTGAGTGCAGATGTCCGTTGCTTTTGAGGCCATCTGCTTCCCCAGACGCACAGCTCCAAGAGCAAATTGGTTGTGACCAGTGTGCAGATTCCTAGGCTTGGGATCTTCTTAATGGATAGAGTCTAATCAGAATGGGGAGGATCGGTGAAGAATCTACGGCTTGCTAGATAGTCTCTACCAAAAAGAGCGTTACCCAAGGTAAGTAACTTGTTCTTCTGATAGAGACTTCTAGCTTTCAGATTCCTCACCTTTTGAATAGATACCAAAGCAGTACCTATTGCGAGGTGAGTCTGTGAATGACCTCAAACCAGAAAGTCCAGCAGGACCAAGCAGGCAAACCGGAGGTAAGTAACTTATTTTTATTTATTTATTTATCCATTTATAGAGCGCATGGTTACACCACCGGTGTGTCCCCGCGCTAAAACAGACACTCTGAAAGGAAGCGAAGGTCAAATTTTCACTTAGCAGCCCCTGGTCCCTGACATTGACTCTAGTATGTTGTTGAGAATAGCCATGTCTTCAAATGTTTGCGAAATCTAGTTTCACAAGGATCTGTTCTTAGGTCCGCCGGTAGTGTGTTCCATGTTTTAGCTGCAAGATATCTGAAGGAGCGTGCACCCATTCTTGCTTTATATATTCTCGGCACAATTACCAATGCCCTACCTTTAGATCTTAGTTCCGGCTTGGTGTGTATTGTGTTATCGGGGGTTGTAGATACCTTGGTCCTTTTTTTTTTTAATAGGATTCGGTGACAATAGCACATTGCCTTGAACAAGATTCTTTTTTCCACCGGCAACCAGTGCAGTTCCGCCAAGGCTTTCTTTGTAGAGGTTCTTCTAGGGAGGCTTAGCACCAACCGGGCTGCCGCGTTTTGCACTGGCTGAAGTTTAGTCAGCCCTTTTTTAGAAGCACCTAGATATAGGACATTGCCATAGTCCAACTGGGAGGTTACCATGGTTTTCCTAGCATTAGACGGTAGTAGATCGAGGAGCTTTCTCAGGATTTTCAAAGGGCCGAAGCATTTCCCCGCTACTTTCCGAATTTGGCTGTCTAATGCCAGTTTAGAGTCAAACCACACTCCAAGGTTCTTCACTTCTGTTTTCGGGGTAGGTAGTTGGCCCAGCGTCTCTGCCCACCAAGCTGTTGACCAGATGGTTGGAGCCTTGCCCACAATCATCACCTCTGTTTTGTTCCCATTGAGCTTCAGGCAGTGGTTAGACATCCATGCTGCCACCTCCTCCATACACTTAGAGAATTGGATTGCTGTCTGTTCACTGTTTTGAGATAGCATCACAATCAGCTGAGTGTCGTCAGCATATGGCACGATGGTCACATTATGATCTTCCACTTGCTCAGCCAAGGGTCCCACGTATAGATTGAATAACGTGGGACTCCGAATTGATCCCTGGGGGACACCCTGAGGCAGGGGGATACTCTTAGATAGGTGTGACTGTTGAGACTTGAAAGCTTCGCGAGGAGAGAAAGGATGTCAGGCAACACAATGTCATAGTCCACTGCACCAAGGGTCATGGACAGCTCCAGCATGAAGACTAGAGGCCCAACCTGCTACGGTGTTTGTATTCTTGAATTTACATTCATTCAATTGTAGATTTTCCAATGGCAGTCCTGTGAATTGCACACATTTTTCTAAACATCAAAATGCGGAACTAGACTGCACCTCGGTTTCTGTTGAACATTTAAACACTGCTCTTCTTTTGAAATTATCACAACAATATTCAGTGACTCAGTGTATGCATTTGCAAACTTTCCTCCCAGTCATAGGTATCTTACTCTGATGGGCAAAGCTTCTGGCTGTCAGCACTTAAAACGCATTAATTTGGTCTGAAGCTTTAACAGGGATGTTAACTAGAGGGGCCGAGATAGCTGGGTGCCACGCTTTGATTTCAGTCTTATTTTATGAAGAGTGACATTTCTAATGAATGCAGTCTTGCTTGGGAGCAAATGATCAAATTCATCCTTTTTAATAGTATCTCTTTATTGATTTTCATAAAAACACTCCATTAAGTCAAACGGGTAAATTGGGCAATGATACATCAACTTTCGTTTTGTACACTATCAAGGGTCTGATTCCCTGGCAGTAGGTGCGCATTCGGTCTCTTACATTATTCAGTCACAGCCTTGTGGTCTACGGTTATTCGCATGTAATTCATGTAAGAGTAGCTTGTTCAGCTCTGGAGATACAAAGCTGAACTATCATATAAACAACTTAAAACTTTACAATTAAAATAATATACATCTCAAACTGATAGTCTCTCGGTGCACAGTCGTGTTTCACTCTCCCTCATGCATGCTGTATTCATTCTGCCCTAATGTCATGTAGTATGACGACTGCCCATGACAGGCCTACTGTAGTCGGACATCCCACCCCAGCTGATGAGCTTACCCCTGGGTTCCCTGCGGCGAGGGTCCGCCCCGGCATATGACTCGGTGTGTTCCTGCCATCAGGATGGGTGCGTTGTGTATCCTGGGATGTCTTATACTTTGTCTTTGGAAACTCACAAGTGCTTGTTGGTCTGGTCAACCCCGCGCCCTGGTCTGAGGGAGCCGTCCGATTTAGATGTTAAAGCAGTCAGGTGTGTGTCCCATATGACTCTGAGTCCCTGGGCGCGTAGTTGTCCCAAGCATCCACCTCTGCTGTAGACCACTTGCAGAATTCGCCCACCTCCTCGTTAGGGGTGCAGTCGGCGATTGGCACGCCATGGCGAGTTCTCCTAGCTAAGAAATATGAATATTCATTACAAATGTGTTCCTCCTGGTCCTCGGTAGGAGTCCTAGTACACACTGTGCTGGGTCCCTCATGAGGGATTTGCCTGATAGTTCGGCGTTGGTTACCACTACCTCCCCCCAGTAACGTATAATGTCCGGCCAAGACCAAACTATAGGGGGGAAATCTGCCTCCAGAGAGTCACTGTTAGAAATGGGATTTTTGGTAGGCTTGGGCGTGGGCCAAAGCCAGGCAAAAACCACCACCCTAGTCAGGATAAGGGAGTTACACTCCTAAAATAACCCCTGCTCACCCCCTTGGTAGCTTGGCACGAGCAGTCAGGCTTATCTTAGAGGCAGTGTGTAAAGCATTTGCACATAACCAACAGTAATACAGTGTACGCACTACAAAAGGACACCACACCAGTTTAGAAAAATATCCAATATTTTTATATAATTAAAACAAGACCAAAAACGATAAAGAGCCACAATACTATACTTAAAAGTTCACAATTCAAAAATACGCTGATTAAAAGAGTTCCTTGTGTGGATCGCGCCGTCCGGGCTACCACGGCGTCGTGAACACACAAATCCAAAACAGTTCTGGCTGACCGCGGGGTTGCAGGCCAGCTACGGTGTCGGGAAGACCCGCAAACAGTACCTTTCAGAGATGCAGGGCGATGGGGCCCTCAGTCACACGCGTTGCAGGTCAATCTCCTCTCTGATGGAGTCAGGAGCGCTGGCGTCGGCAGGCGTCGGGTGCTGCGGTGCTAAGTGCAGCGGTGCGGCGTGCGGTGCCCTCAGGTCGCGGTGCGAGCAGCGGCTCAGTGGCGGCGTCAGATGGCGTAGTCGGTGAGACCAGGGTCGTGGTGCGAGATGAAGGCGGTGCTCGTCACGGTGCTGGCAGATCACGGTGCAAGCAGCGGCATTGTCGTTGCTGAAGCGCTGTCGTCGGCTGATGAACTGGAGTCGATGGCGCCGGCGTCGGTAGGCCAAGGCTGCGGTGTGGGATGAGGGCGGTGCGTCGTGTAACTTACGAGCGGTGCCCCCAAACCACGGTGCAAGCAGCGGCGTCTATCTCGGCGGGAAGTGGCGGTGTCAGGCAGGCCAAGGCGTCCTCGTGAAGCCAGGCGGTGTGGAGTGCGGTGCCCACAGGTCGCGGTGCGAGCAGCGGCTCGGGGGCGGCATCAACAGGCGTCGTCGGTGAGACCAGGGTCGCGGTGCGGCGTTGCAGCGGTGCCCTCTGTGGTGCCAAAGCTTCGGCGTGAAGCGAGGCGGTGCGGAGTGCGGTGCCCACAGGTCGCGGTGCAAGCAGCGGCTCGGTGGCGGCGTCAACAGGTGTCGTCGGTGAGACCAGGGTTGCGGCGCAGGGTTGCGGCGGTGCCCTCTGCGTTGCCTTCAGGACACGGAGTCGGCAGTGGCGTCGTAGACATCGTCGAGTTGGTGTTCTTCGGGTTGCAGCACAAAACACACAGTCCCCAGTGCTGCGGGTCGAAGAACTTGGAAGTCTTTGCTGTTCCTGAGACTTCGTGAGCAGGGGGCAAGCTCTACCTCAAGCCCTTGGAGAGACTCACAAAATTTAGGTTGCAGAAAGTCCAGTCCAGGCCTTTCACTGCCCAAGACAAAAGCAGCCACTGCAGGTCAGCCCAGCAAAGCAGTCGTTCCTTTTTGCAGCTTCTCCGGCTCTTCCTCTTGGCAGTCTTCTTGTCCAGATGAGTTCTAAAGTTCAGGGGTCTGGGACCCAGCATTTATGTCCAAAAATCCTTTGATCTCTTAGGCAGAGAGGGCCTGGGCCCGGTCAGGACCAGTTCTGCCTTCTCTGGTGTGAATTCCTGGCAGGAGGTGGAGACGGCATTTGTCAGAGGCAGAGCAGGCCCTTTGAGGTGCAAGGAAATCTCCTCCCCCTTCCCCCATCGTAACCCAGGTCTCTTCAGCCCTTTCCTGACCTACCTAGACCATCTGGCCCCCCTCCTGCTCCCCCAGCCTTCTGTCATCCAAAACCCAGACAGGCAATCCACAGTCCAGCAGAGGCACACGGGATGACTGAGCAAGAAAATACCTACTTTCTAAAAGTGGTATTTTCAAACACAGAATGTAAAAATCACCTTCACTAAAAGATGCATCTTTAGATTCTGAGTTCAGGCATACTAAATTCTATTTTCTTACCGAATTCCCTGGGCCAGTTATGTTTATAAGATGTTATAAACAAACCTCCCATTCTATCCTATGGGGAACTGGTAGCCTTGCAATAGTGAAAAACGAAATTGGCTGTAATTCACTATCAGGACATGCCACACACACCAGGGCATATCCCACCTTTCACATACACTGCACCCTGCCCACAGGGGTACCTTGGGCCTACCTGAGGGGTGGCTGACATGTAAGAAAAGGGAAGGTTAGGGACCGGCCAGTGTGTGCACTGGCCAAGTCGACATGGCAGTTACAAACTGCGCGCAGACTTCTGCAATGGCAGGTCTGAGTTACCGTTTTCAGGGCTACTCACGGGGGGCACAACCAGTGCTGCAGGCCCCGAGTAGCATTTGATTCACCAGCCCTGGCACACGAAGTGCACATTCACTAGGGGCTAACAGGTAAATCAAATATCCAATCATGGAAACACCCATCCATAACACAATTTACACAGAGAGCATATGCACTTTAGCACTGATTAGCAGTGGTAAAGTGCCCAGAGTCCTAAAACCAACACACACAGGGTCAAAAACAGGAGGCCAAAAAGCAAAAAGTCTGGGGGTAAACCCGCTGAAAAAGCCAAGTCTAACACAACCCCCTCCCAGCCTAAAGCCAGGGTAGACTAATCAATCCCTTGATGGACTTCCCTGCTTGGGGCGATAGAACATAGACCTGGCCCACAACAGCGGGGGCACGTTCTGGTTCTACGCCTTTCCAAACCCAGTTGGATCCCTCTATCCATACTCTCAGGGCCCACTAAGCTGACCCATGGGGTACCCTTCTCTTCACCTGTGAACCCCATCTGTGCAGCGCCTAAACTTACTTTGCGCACAGATGTGTCCCAACAGGCCGACAGTGCCCACATGGCCAACACAGTGGTGTGGCCCAGTCCACCCCCGAGGTGTGACTCCTGTCCCCCTCCCAGGGGCAACTCTGTCCACCAGGACAGTAAGCCACAGTCGCTACCGACAGTTGTCAGTGGGGAGACCCATGCCTTATGCCTCTCAGGGCTCTCTAACCTCTGTGGCATCAGAGAGTGGGGGGCGGTAGCCCCAGGTGTCTGGCACCCTTTGTCCACTCTCCCTCTTGTCAGGCCAGGGATGACATCCTGGCACTGACCCACCAGCTTAGGGTCTGTACCCGGCGGCTGGACAGGAGACTGGGGTAGGCTTTCCCACCCCCGGTCTTCCTCCCAGGGGCTCCGTACCCTCCCACCTGGAGCGGTACCCCTTCCAGAATTGTCAGGGCACCTGTGGCAGGTGCCTTGCAGCACGCCGCCCACCAGTTCAGGGTTGCTATCCTGCAACTGGTACACCAGCCTAGGGTCTGTACCCTGAGGCTGGACACAGGACTGGGGTGGCCTCTCCCACACCCTGTCCTCCTCCCTGGGGCACTGCATCCCCCCACCGGGAGCAGTCCCCTCAACTCCAGAATTGTCAGGCCACCTGTGGCAGGCGTTCTGCACAATTCACCCACCAGTTCAGGGGTGCTATCCTGCAACTGGTACACCAGCACAGGGTCTGTACCCTGAGGCTGAACAAGGGACTGGGGTAGGCTCTCCCACACCCGGTCCTCCTCCCTGGGGCACTGTACCCTCCCACCTGGAGCGGCACCCCCAGAAGACAAACTGGTAGTGGCACTGTTAGCAGTTGACCCTTCCCCCAGGTCAGGGGGGACACCCTGAACCTGGTCCTCCAACCCAGGGGCTGGACCTGTGCCTGGCAACACAGGACTTCCGGGGGAGTACACCAACCCCCCCCAAGGGAAACACACCCCTCATGAGTTGTGCCAGAATCCGCCTGGCGCAGGTCTCCAGCCTCCTGTCCACCTGACAGAGCATGAAGACCACCCAGGCCAGAAGTGGCCTCACCAGGGTCAGTCCTGGGGTGCTCTGACCTCAGAGCTGGCAACCCCTGACCTACTGGTCCTTCCAAAATTGCCAGGGCACCTGTGGCAGGTGTCCTGCCCAACTCGCCCACCAGTTCAGGACCTCCCTCCAGCAACTGGTCTCCCAACCTAGGGTCTAAACCCTCAAGTTGAACCAGGGTCAGAGGTGAGGACTCCCTCCCTCTGCACCCCCTTCCAGAGTTCTGCACCCTCCCACCTGGAGTGGTACCCCTAGAAGACAAACCGGTCCGGACACTGCTTACAGTCGTCCTTCCCTCCAGGTCAGGCAGGACCTGAACCTGGCTTCCCAACCCAGGGACTAAATCCTGCAGCTGAGCACCTGCCCGGCGCACCAGGACTTCCTTGGGAGCACGCATGCCCCCCCTGAGGGTAACACATGACTCATGTGTTGTGTGACAGTCTGTCTGGCGCTGATCTCCTGACCTCTGTCCATCTGACAGTGCGCGAAGATCCCCCAGGACAGAAGTGGGTCACCATGGTCACTGCTAGGAGGCTCAGCCCTTCTGGCTGGCCCCTGACCCACTGGTTCTCCCACTGGGAACACATCCCCTCTCACCCCTCACTCTGGACTTCTGCACCCTCCACTTAGGAGTGGCACCGCCAGACACCAGAACCACTGGAGCTCCGTTTACGGATGCTCCAGGTTCTCCTGACTCTAGGAGATCCCCCTCAACGGACGGCCTATCAGTACAGCCTAGGCTCCCCACCTGGTGTTCCCTCCTGGAACACCAGGAGGGAACCTGGGTGGTTCCCTCCTGGAACCACCCAGGCTTTGGGACCGGGTTTCGGGCACCTTGGGCCGCAGCCCCTTCCCACTCCTTCTCCGCGGAGACAGGACGTGAGTCCCTACACCCTTCCCATGACACCGGGACCTAGCTGGGCTACCATGAACCTTTCCCACCACCCTTGGTGGGGAAATACCTAAGCCCCTTCCTTCCGGGTCACCCCCAGATGCTTCTCCAGACCCTCTGGAATCCACCACAAGGTCTGCCTCCAGTGCAAGCTCCCTGGGGTCAGAGAACTCACACTCCACCGGGTGTTGGCCTAGCTCTGGAAAACAGGGACTTAAAATATGCTCTCCAACAATTGAATCACACAGCCCCACACAGGTGTTAACCAAACTACCCTTCACCCAACCATCCAGTGCCTCAGAAAAGTACCCCACATGATTCTCACAAGACTGGTGAGACAGTGTCTGACTGTTGCTGTCTCTCAACCCATACTCTTCTGGCTGGTCTCCATACTCACTTACCAGGGCGTCTATCATGGGGGAACCCTCTCCCTGCACCTCTCCTCTAGAGTCAGTAGAGTGTCCCTCCCACTACCAGGAATATGATCCCCTGTGCCAGTTCCCCAATCCACCTCAGGGACACTGCGTACCACGGGAGTAACCTCACAATCCTGAACCCTCTGGCGTATGTCAACCCCCTCCTTGAAGCAGGGCCCCAAATCTGTGTGTGCGTGTACCTCCCCCTCAGTGCTAGACACTACATTTTTGCTGTCACCTTCTGGGCTGGACAAAGCCCTACCGGCTTCCCAATCCAGCTCCAGCTCTCTCATTTTAAGCTCATGATCCAAGATCATCTTCTTTTCCTCCATGGCTATTCTCTTGTCTTCCCTCTCACTTTCTATTCTGAGTTTCTCCAATTCAAACCTCCTTGCTTCCCGCCTGTCCTCCAGCTCCTCTGGGGACAAGCTACTGCTGCCTGGCCTGGAGGGCTCCCCTCCTCCCAAAAGCACATCCACCCTAGGAACAGGCTCCTCCACCTCTCCACTGAGATCACCAGATTGCCCACTGGCATGTCTGGCTGCTACCCAGGCCCTCAGTGCCTTTTGTAGCTCATCCTTCCTGGTGAGGCCTCTGACCTGGACTTTCAGGTTCTTGCAAATCGATTTTAACTCCTTGACATTGTAGGCTTTCAATCGATCCTCCTCAAAGGCAATTTCTACTGATGCAATTGATGATACTATAGATTCAGGCATGTTGAAGTAGCAAGTTCAAATTGGCAAGATCAAAAATAGGCCAAAAAGAAAAAGAACCTGTATGTGGTACGTAATGGTCTGTGATATGGTAGTAGTGCACACCAATCACTGTAAGTCAAGTGCAAACGCAAGTCCTATCCTCACCGCTGACAACCAATGTTAGAAATGGGATTTTTGGTAGGCTTGGGCGTGGGCCAAAGCCAGGCAAAAACCACCACCCTAGTCAGGATAAGGGAGTTACACTCCTAAAATAACCCCTGCTCACCCCTTGGTAGCTTGGCACGAGCAGTCAGGCTTATCTTAGAGGCAGTGTGTAAAGCATTTGCACATAACCAACAGTAATACAGTGTACGCACTACAAAAGGACACCACACCAGTTTAGAAAAATATCCAATATTTTTATATAATTAAAACAAGACCAAAAACGATAAAGAACCACAATACTATACTTAAAAGTTCACAATTAAAAAATACGCTGATTAAAAGAGTTCCTTGTGTGGATAGCGCCGTCCGGGCTACCACGGCGTCATGAACACACAAATCCAAAACAGTTCTGGCTGACCGCGGGGTTGCAGGCCAGCTACGGTGTCGGGAAGACCCGCAAACAGTACCTTTCAGAGATGCAGGGCGATGGGGCCCTCGAAGTCGCACGAGTTGCAGGTCGATCTCCTCTCTGATGGAGTCAGGAGTGCTGGCGTCGGCAGGCGTCGGGTGCTGCGGTGCGAAGTGCAGCGGTGCGGCGTGCGGTGCCCTCAGGTCGCGGTGCGAGCAGCGGCTCGGTGGCGGCGTCAGATGGCGTCGTCGGTGAGACCAGGGTCGCGGTGCGAGATGAAGGCGGTGCTCGTCACGGTGCTGGCAGATCACGGTGCAAGCAGCTGCGTCGTCGTTGCTGAAGCGCTGTCGTCGGCTGACGAACTGGAGTCGATGGCGCCGGCAGGCCAAGGTTGCGGTGTGGGATGAGGGCGGTGCGTCGTGTAACTTACGAGCGGTGCCCCCGAACCACGGTGCAAGCAGCGGCGTCTATCTCGGCGGGAAGTGGCAGCGTCAGGCAGGCCAAGGCGTCCTCGTGAAGCCAGGCGGTGCGGTGTGCGGTGCCCACAGGTCGCGGTGCGAGCAGCGGCTCGGTGGGGGTATCAACAGGCGTCGTCGGTGAGACCAGGGTCGTGGTGCGGCGTTGCAGCGGTGCCAAAGCTTCGGCGTGAAGCGAGGCGGTGCGGAGTGCGGTGCCCACAGGTCGCGGTGCAAGCTGCGGCTCGGTGGCGGCGGCAACAGGCGTCGTCGGTGAGACCAGGGTTGCGGTGCGGCGTTGCGGCGGTGCCCTCTGTGTTGCCTTCAGGACACGGAGTCGGCAGTGGCGTCGTAGACGTCGTCGAGTTGGTGTTCTTCGGGTTGCAGCACAAAACACACAGTCCCCAGTGCTGCGGGTCGAAGAACTTGAAGACTTTGCTGTTCCTGAGACTTCGTGAACAGGGGGCAAGCTCTACCTCAAGCCCTTGGAGAGACTCACAAATTTAGGTTGCAGAAAGTCCAGTCCAGGCCTTTCACTGCCCAAGACAAAAGCAGCCACTGCAGGTCAGCCCAGCAAAGCACCCAGCAAAGCAGTCGTTCCTTTTTGCAGCTTCTCCGGCTCTTCTTCTTGGCAGTCTTCTTGTCCAGATGAGTTCTAAAGTTCAGGGGTCTGGGACCCAGCATTTATGTCCAAAAATACTTTGATCTCTTAGGCAGAGAGGGCCTGTGCCCGGTCAGGACCAGTTCTGCCTTCTCTGGTGTGAATTCCTGGCAGGAGGTGGAGACGGCATTTGTCAGAGGCAGAGCAGGCCCTTTGAGGTGCAAGGAAATCTCCTCCCCTTCCCCCATCGTAACCCAGGTCTCTTCAGCCCTTTCCTGACCTACCTAGACCATCTGGCGCCCCTCCTGCTCCCCCAGCCTTCTGTCATCCAAAACCCAGGCAGGCAATCCACATTCCAACAGAGGCACACGGGATGACTGAGCAAGAAAATACCTACTTTCTAAAAGTGGTATTTTCAAACACAGAATGTAAAAATCACCTTCACTAAAAGATGCATCTTTAGATTCTGAGTTCAGGCATACTAAATTCTATTTTCTTACCGAATTCCCTGGGCCAGTTATGTTTATAAGATGTTATAAACAAACCTCCCATTCTATCCTATGGGGAACTGGTAGCCTTGCAATAGTGAAAAACGAAATTGGCTGTAATTCACTATCCGGACATGCCACACACACCAGGGCATGTCCCACCTTTCACATATACTGCACCCTGCCCACAGGGGTACCTTGGGCCTACCTGAGGGGTGGCTGACATGTAAGAAAAGGGAAGGTTAGGGACCGGCCAGTGTGTGCACTGGCAAAGTCGACATGGCAGTTACAAACTGCGCGCAGACTTCTGCAATGGCAGGTCTGAGTTACCGTTTTCAGGGCTACTCACGGGGGTGGCACAACCAGTGCTGCAGGCCCCCCGAGTAGCATTTGATTCACCAGCCCTGGCACACGCAGTGCACTTTACTAGGGGCTAACAGGTAAATCAAATATCCAATCATGGAAACACCCATCCATAACACAATTTACACAGAGAGCATATGCACTTTAGCACTGATTAGCAGTGGTAAAGTGCCCAAAGTCCTAAAACCAACACACACAGGGTCAAAAACAGGAGGCCAATAAGCAAAAAGTCTGGGGGTAAACCCGCTGAAAAAGCCAAGTCTAACAGTCACATCGGGGATGTTTTGATATTGTTTCCTGGATACATGCGGCCAATGCTAGTAGGGGTTAAGTACATCTGTTGGAGGTAGTTGAACTGGGTGTACTTAAGTCTTGGGTTCCTGGACACCGATTTAACCTAGTCTAAGGTGGTCTTCCACTGCCTATCTGTGACCTTTCGCGCTATGATCGTGTTCCACCTATCTCTCAAGACTGGATGTCCTTTTACCCAACCCCATCAGCAACGCATAGTACAACAGGGTTACCGCTTTCCTGTCCCCACCATGTTCAAACAGGAGCCCCAGAATTTCAAATGGCTGCGGCTCTGTCTGTTCCGTCCTCCAAGTCTGTTTGATTACATGTGTCAGTGCATTGTACATCAGGAAGTGCACCGGGCCAACCCCATAGTTATCATTAACCTCCTGAAAGGATAGCAGTATATTATGCACATGTATGTCCCCCAATGTGACCATCCCACATTCCGTCCAGCTATTCATGTGATGGCGAATAGTTATCTTATAAAAGTCTGTAAGTACCCATAATGGTAATTTAGGGGAGTATGGTGGAGAGGGTTTCCCGGAAAGCACATATCGGCGCCAAGTGTTTTGCCAATTTCTGAGAGTTCCATTGTCCCGCGGGTCAATTAGCCAATGAAGTAGCTGGTGGTCCTGGAGTCCTTGCACTATCCCCGCCTACTCCGGACTGATGTCTGACAACCATTTGACAGGCCACTGTAGTTGAGCTGCAGCATAGTATAGCTCATAATGCGGTGCCCCTAGTCCGCCTTTGTCCAGTGGGTTGTACAACTTAGGCAGGGCCACCCTTTTCCTACCAGTCCCCCATATCAAGTCTATCAGTACACAACTCCGTTCCTTGAAGAAAGCCTTAGGGAGTCTCACTGGGAGCACAGAGAAATGGCACAGTAACCAGGGCGGTACCAGCATTTAGCAGCCACTCTGCCCATTGGGGAGAGAGGAAGGGTCTTCCAGAACTGTGCTGATCGCCTAGTGTTGGCCACCACCGTAGACTGATTTCCCTGTATTAGATCATTATCGGTGGTGTAGACATTGATCTCCAGGTGTTTGAAAGTATTGTGTTTCCATTCCAGACCTATTTCCGCCATCCCTTCTCATTCAATGGCATTCAGACTCCTAAGTGGGAACAAGCACCTTTTGGTTGTATTGAACCTCAGCCCAGACACGTTCCCAAACTCCTCCAATCCTGACATCACTAGGGGAATGTCCTGCTGCATGTGTCACAAGTAAAGAAGTGCTTCATCGGCATATGAGGAGATAATGTCCCAGGTTCCGTTAGTCAGTATTCCCCTTTCTGGGCCTTTGACTCCAAGCAGGCCCACGAGTGACCCTATGGCCAGTGCAAATATTAAAGGTGTGAGTGGCCACCTCACAAAATTCATACTTGAGCTTAGTAGTACTACTTTCCGTAGGCTGCATCCTTTGTGCTGGGTCCAACTGTGAAGGGTTTAGTTCAACAATAATTTAAGAGAGCAGAGCAGAATCCTAAAGAGAGGTCTGAGAAGGATTAGAAGCCACTGTTTAAACTTTTTGTTCTTGAAGAAGTCAAAACTTTAAATAAAATATACAAATGTCAGCTGCTGGAAGCACGAAAGGCCCACATAGATGGACAGTGGATAAAATTACAGAAATCTGCAGATCTGATTGCCCAAACAAAATTTGGCTAATTATAAATAGTCTGGGCACTCAATATTTTTAAAGCTAAACCTAACTTTTGGACATCTCTTTCGACTATCCTTTTAGCTCCAGCTTGTTGCGTCCTCTTGGCATGACTACAGCCTCCACCCAAGATATAAAAGGGGAGATCCAAATCAAATATTACATTATAGAATGATTGCCCTGTTTGATGTGAAGGCTAAATATGTGAAAATATTATTCAATTAATTAGAGATCAGGGCTTACTAAAAATTCGAATTTCCGCAATAGAAACAGGCAATAGAGGGGATAGCAAAATGACAGGCAACATATTTGCATTCTCACTGTTGATTTATGAATCACTACTAATCAAAAAAAAGTAATCGGCTTATTTTACAGTTTACAATATTGCCTTTGAGGCTTTGACAGGGTGGATCATTCCATAATATGGTCCAAATTATCTAGATGAGGGATCCCTTCCCCATTAATGAGAGCCAAGCTATCATTCTATTAGAACATGCGGGTGAGTTTAAGTTAAACTAGCCAGCAATGGTGATACGACCAGGAAGATATTGATAAACAAGGTCATTAACAAGGATGTGTGTTGGCCTCACAGCTTTTAAACTTGGACACTGCAGATCTCTCAGAAGCTTTAACAGTGGAGGGATGTAGTCTGTCTAGGCTGGGTAATGTCCGCCTTTAGACTCTGCAATATGCATATGATACCATTATTGTGAATCATACAGCAGCTGGTTTGCAGAAGGCTTGGTCGCATTAAATAATTATAATATTGTCTATACTTTTTTTTTATTTCAAAAGTTTTTTTTGAGGGTTTTAGGGCAAAACAATCGGTTGGCATACATACATGAGCTAAGTACAGTTTACACAGTGTGATTGTATCAATTTTACAAATGGGTAGAACCAGGGCTAGGAGACATTTATTCAAAAGCTCAGTACAATAGCAATAACTTTGTTGCTCAACTGTGTTGCGGGAAAGTAAAAGAAGAATAGAAAGAGAGAAGGGCAAAGGTAAATCAAGAGAGGGCAGCAAACACAGGATAAGGGGAGGAGGGGAATGTCCAGTGAATGGTGAAGGAGGTCTGTCAAGACCAGGAAGGCAAGTCAGCAAGACTGTGTTAGGAGACAGGGAAATTTGGAGTGTAGACCAGAGCAATATGGAACTGGTGAACTCGCTAGGGAGGAGACAGTCAAATTGTCTCAAGGGGAATTGATCAATTCCAGGTATCGATCCAGGTTATTCCATAGGGCCTTATTGGCTGAAATCCAAGGGTACTTTGTATAGAGAATAGAGTGTGCGCCCCTGATGTATTTCAGCCATTCCCACCACGTGTGGATGGAGGCATTCCCCAGTGATTTCCAAAAGGAGAGAATGGTTTTATGAGCTAGGGTAAACATTAAATCTACTAGGAGTAGTCAGTCTTGTTGTAGGCCCATCATATGTGAAGTGCTAAAAGCGTACCATGTGGAGAACGTAAAGTCCCTATGGAAATTAATCTGAAAGATGTCAATGGTTTTGTGAACTTTAGTCATGTAATTGAGGACATTCATACATCATGTGGCAAAGATCTGCATTTGCTTAGTTACAGCTCCAGCAAGTATCTTTGTTGATGAGACCTAGTGTGGCTAGGCGGTGCGGAGTCCAGAATGATCTATGTAGAATATGTAGTTTGGTCTGGACAAGATTTTGTGTTATTTTCTTGGTGAATGGGGAAGCCCGTAGTTTTGGCCAGTCCATGTCGGGTGGGTTGTGTAGGCCATCCTGGGACCAGCCCTTACACCATTTCTGTTGAGTGGTGTCACATAGCGAGGTAGTCATGGGTCTAAGGTTTGCATTTATCTTAGAGGCCACATGTCCGCCCCTTTTGAGTAGTGTTAGGGATATTGGGAGCAAAGCAGATCTAAAGGGAAAGGCTTTGTGTTTGGAGATGGCTACTTTAATTTTAAGGAACTCCTAAAACTCTGATGGAGCAATGTTGTATTTTTGCTTAATGTCGTAGAACAATAGGGGGTTCCGTTTGGAACCAAGGTCACCCACCAAGGAGATTCCCTTTGACCCTCACGAGTTTCCTACAGGGATGCTGGGGTCATGTTTGACATCCTTAGTGAACCAAATTGAGGCTTGTTGTTAGTGTTTTATTTTCACATCTGAAAAGCGATGGCCAAGATGTAGTAGGACATTTCTGGTATGTTTCAGAACTATGTTATCAAACAAGGGGTGATCTTTGTGGATGGTTAGGAGAGACATCAACGGGAGGTTGTCTACTAGCAATCGTTCAGAAGAGAGCCACAGAGGTATAAACTCAGGGCTATGTCAAGCCATTTCGCACATTGGGCAGCCAGAAAGGAAAGTTGGCATTTTCTAAAGTCTGCAAGGTTGGCCCTGTCTAGGTGTTTGGGTAAGCGAAGTTTCTTTAGTGAGATGCAAGGTTTTTTCGAGTTCCAAATTAATTTGTTAAGAAGGCAGTCTGTTAATTGGAGTGATAACCATTTTTATGGATTCAAGTTTACCCCACCAAGTCAGAAATTTTGGCGACCATCCTTTTAGGAATTTTTGGGAGCACCAGGGATTTGTTGTGTCGGATAGATTCAGCGAGATTGTCATTGACTTCAAGACCCAGATATATAAGAAATTTGGGTTGCCACGTTAAGCCCAAACGACCCAGAAACTCTTTGGTACAGATAATATTCAGTGGTCATACTTCATATTTATCTTTATTAAGGGTATAGCCCAACACCACAGAGTATTCTTCTATTTTGGCTATTATTTCTGGTATAGCAATGTCTTTTTACTGTTATTATTAGAATTTTGTCAGCATAGGCTGCTGTTTTGAAAGATCGACCGTTAATGTTAAATCCAATGGAATTTTTATGTTTGTTGAACAACAGTGTAAGTGGTTCAATGTCTAAAAGGAATAGGGAGGGGATGGGGGCAGCCCTGCCTTGTTCCTTGTTTTTGTGGAAAAGAATCAGATAAGATACCATTGGACCTGATTTTAGCACTGGGATTTGAGTATAGGGCCATTACCGTCTTTATAAACTAGTCGCCCAGATTGAAACAGAACATCGTGGCCTTCAAGAAAGGCCATGCAACTTTATTGAATGGTTTTTCAGCATCGAATGCTATAGCAACTACTGGTGAGTTTTTTGGTTTTGGAAATCTGTAAAACGTGGCCTAACAATTTGTTATTAGCATTGGAGAGCCTACCCTTGAGGAAGCCGGCTTGATCTGGGCCGATCAGGAGTGGTAATAGTGCTTTAATACGTTTAGCCAGAATTTTTATCATAGAATTTGCAATCTAAGTTGATGGATGATATTGGCCTACAGTATTTGGGATAGGTATGATCTTTGCCTTCCTTGGGTATTAGGGCTATGGTTGCTTTGGCTGTAGTCCCCCACCCCACCCTCCATGCGACTGGTTTCCGCATAATCATGAAAAAGGTTCAGTAGGGGCTTTTGTAGCTCTTCTGTGAATGATCTATAGAATTGAGTAATAAGGCCATCTGGACCAGGGGCTTTCCCAACTTTGAGGGATTTGATGGCTGATTGTAGTTCTAGACCCATATTGGTCTGATTTAGTAGGGCCTGGTGTTGGGCATAGAGTTTGGGCAGATTGAGTTTATTAAAGTATGATAGGCTGTCCGAGGAGTAAACAGCAGTATTTTCATCATACAGTGTCCTAAGGAAGTAAACATTAGGGGCCAGATGTACGGTTGCTTTGCAAGCCGCAAATCGGTCGCAAACAAGTTAGCGAATGCAAAAGGGGCCGTACGGTATGTGCGAAACCCATTTGCTAATCCAAAATTGCGATGCGACTGAATTGCGACTCGCAAAAAATTGCAACTCAATTTAGCAATTCGGAATTAGGGAATCGCTAATACTGAGTCACTAACTGGATGTATAAGGCAGTCACAAATAGCGATTAGTCGCTATGTCGCCCATTTACACATGCAATTTACCACCAATTCAAACCAGGTGGTAAATGGGTGCAAACTATAAAAACAGGCCCAGAATGCATCAGGCTTTTCCATAATGGCTTCCCTGTACCTGTTGGCAAGGAGGAGGGCCGTGCAGCAGAAAAGGAGGAGGAGACGAGAGAGGATTTTTCGCGCCAGGCTGACACTTTTCAATAAGACAGAGGAAGAGATATACGACTAGTACAGGCTAAGTAGCACAGTCATCCTGGATATTATTGAGCTGTTATGGCCACATTTACAAAGCAGTTCTCTGCACAGCAATGCCATCCCCAACCATGTGCAGGTGTTGTGCTCATTACACCTATTAGCCAGTGGAAGTTACCAGGATGTGAAAGGTGTAACAGGAGGGATGTCTCGTAGTGCGCTTTCGCGTTTCTTCAGGAGATTCCTAGATGCCATGCTCACCTACATCAACTGCTACATATACCTGCCCAGGAATGCACAGGAAATATAAAGCACTAAATGAATTTCTACCAGATAGCCAATTTTCCCCATGTAATAGGGTATATAGATGGGACACATGTAGCCATATGTCCACCATCCCATATTGAATACCGATTTCGGAACCCGAAAAATACACATTCACTGAACATTCAGGTTGTATGCAATGCCCAAAACATCACTGATATTGTGTCAACATTTCCTGGAAGCACCCATGATTCCTACATGTTTAGGCGCACAGCGGCCTTTACAGACGACTTGAAACTGGGGGGTTTGATGATGGATATCTATTAGGTATTGAAAATACATGTTCAAACATTAATGTAGTTGCACAATATACACACTATGCTGCCTTACACAAATCTATATTTTTCAGGTGACAGTACGTACGCCCTATGCCCATGGATCCTCACTCTACCTCTCGCCCACCATCCAGAATGAGAGGAGGCACAACACATCGTTGCACCAGAACTGTGATAGAGCGCAAATTTGGCCTTCTGAAATCCAGGTTTTGCTGCCTGCACAAAAGTGATGGTGCCCTGCAATATGCGCCAGAGATTGCCTGTAAGATGGTAGGTAGCAACCTGTGACGTTCTACACAACATTGCATGCAGCAGAGGCCTACAAATCGCCGTGTCTGATTCTGAATCTAAAGATGAACAACCTGCACCCCCAGTTCATTTGCCAACAGAGGACAGCAGAGCAACGGAGGGGAGGCAGCACAGGGACCACATTGCCACACATTACTTTGCAAGGTCAGTCATGGTCATATTAACATGATGAATGAAAATGCTTGCACAATATTTTGAATGATGCATGTGCTCTCTGTATGGCTCCACTGCAGTGGTCACCTGGCCAAGGCCCCTTGCCACACACCCACTGAAGTGCCCCATTTTGGTCTGTAGTGTCACAGTGCGCTTGGATAAGGCTAAGGTGACATGTGCAAGACGTCCAAAGGACCTTGTTAAGGCAGCCATACACACATTACTCCTCCTCTCTGTGCCAACTGTTGCTACTGTTCTCTGCCAACTGTGTGCATAGGTTTTCAATGACATCAGTTAGCCTGTTCATTTTCGTGGCCACTGTACTGAAACCCAGTGAAATAGCATGCTGAATGTTATGCAATTTACGGTCCACCACTTTTATTTGTGCTGCAGGAGTAGAATATGCAGCATGGATGCCTCAAGATCACCAAACATTGCTTCCTGTTCTGCCCTTGGCTGGCAAACAGAAGGCGCATGCACATAAGGTCTATCACAGTGCCTACGGGCAAGCACTGCAGTATGCTGGTGTGGGGGGGGGAGGCTGACAACTCATGCCTGGATGGTGTTGGACAGCTGGATGGGCTCCTCTTCATCACATAATGGTGGCTGTGTTGAAAATGACGCACCACTGGAGTGGGCATGATGTGGCGTGAGAACACTATCCCCAGTACTGCTCCTTCCTCATCCATTGGGGCCTGTTCGTCTCCCTCACCAGTTGGACAATCTATTTCTTCATCAGGTGCATCTATTATAAGAATGGACACACTATTAATTTCATTGTTTGGGGATCCCATTTGAGTTGTACTCATTATTTTGAATATATGTCTGACACTGAGTGCACTTTGTAATTATTTGACTACAACTCCCATGATGCACCACGAGGGCTACTTTTGCTATGTAATGGTGCCATACTGATCTGCCTGCCTCACTTCTAGGTTCACATGCATTTACCATACAGTGACACAGGGGTACCCTTAGCTGAAAATAAATGCTGTTGGTGTTGCACAGCGCTCGGTCAAAGAAATAAGGAAGAGGTGGTACGACCTACGGTCTCGCACCAAAAGCACATGTGGCCAACCGCCTGATTGAGTCCTGGGCAACAGGAGGGGGTCCATCAATTGTACCTACCCACATGACACTGGAGGCAATGGTGGAGACAACCCTGAAGCGAGAAGCAGTCGTTGGATTTGGCAGCCTTGACATGTCAGCAGCTGCATCCTTGCAAGGTAAGTGTACCCCTGTGTCACTGTATGGTAAATGCATGTGAACCTAGAACTGAGGCAGGCAGACAGGAATAGTCCGGGACATCCCACGGCTCTGCATGAGTGGATTGTACATGTTGAAGTTAACTTGCATCAAACTTCTACTGGTCCTGGGGGATGTGACTGTGACTCGCGCAAAACAGGGCCATCCTGAACATGGTATGGATAGTAAGGTAATCAAAAGAAGAGGAAAGAATAGAGAAAACAATAAGGCAAAAAATTCAGAGCCCTCTAATTCCAAAACCCATCCCTGCCCAACCTGCCCCAACCTAAAAGAGGAATTACTTGGGACCCAAAGGAGAAGACCAGTCATCCCCCGGGCGCCACAATGCCGGTTTGTCATTATGCAAATGTGCCCAAACACAAATGAGTTGCGACAAAAAAATTCCAGAGTGAGTGTATAACTAGAAGAATGAGAGTAGGTAAGTAACTCTAACATATCAAGCATGTGAGGCGAGTAGTAGTTTTAGAACAGGTGAGTGGACCCGTTGGCCCAACCAATGCAAGGTGAGTAAGAAGTTTAGAACTGGTAAGCGGACCCGCTAGTCCAACAGTTGGCAAAACATGACCATTATCAGTAAACATGGGCTAAATAAAGCCAAGCAGATCAGTATAGTATCTTACAATTATGAAGTCTGCACGTGAAGGGAGTAAAGTTCGAGCTTTTGGCCACAGAGAGGGAGAATTGGTACCAGTTATCATAGCCTCATAACTTCTGATTCGCAAGTAGAGTCAGACTATACTTGAGCGCAGTGAATGGAAGCATCCTAAATCACCAGAGAAATTAAACAGCTGTCTGTGCAGGGTGTAAAATGATAGCAAAGTATAAAAGGTGTAAATACTTTACAGCGTCCCTGTGGTAGAAGCGGGTGTGTCCATCTCAGCCTCTTGAATGTTATCCAGGAAGGAAGCCAGGTCTGAGTGGTCATGAAACAGATGAGATGTGCCTTTGCAGGTAATGCAAAACATGGCAATACCTGAAAAGGAAAAAGGAATATTCATGGTCCACAGTCTAGATCTGAGAGAGAGGAAGCCTTTCCTTGATTGGACAGTAAGGTTGGAGTAGTCTTGTGAGATGGTGATCCAGTGACCTTCCTAGGTAATGTATTTGTCTTTACGTGTGAATTCCAGTATCCGCTCCACATGCTGATAATGAAGGGGTTTACAGACTATTGGTTTTGGCAGGCCAGTCAATGCAGCATGATTATTTTGTCATGAAGGGATATGGTGCGCTCTTTCAAGTTCAAAACGTTTATCAAAGGAAATGTTGGTACTGTGGGGGATCCAGTCTTCCAGGAAGGCAATGCATGAGCCATGTTATCTTTCGCAATTTTCGGGAAAACCAGAGTCTTATATTGCCCCTCCTGTTTCGGTCTTCAAGTTTGGAGATGGCGCCTTGCATCGTTGAGGTTTTGTGCAGTATACTGAGGTCTACTTTACAGAGAGATTTATCTTCATGATCACTAATGTGTTTTTCAGCTGCAGAAAGCTTGTCAGTTATTTGTTTGATGTCAGATCTCATGCCTGCCACATCCTGCTGCATGATGTCCACGCTCACTTTTATAGTTTGTGCAAGTTGTAGGACGTCAGAGTTTTTTAAGGATGGTGTCCATTGTCTCTTTTAGTTCTGTTTTGCTTTTCATGGGTGATTCTGGTGTCGGGGCTCCAACTTTGTCCTATTCGTAGCAATTTTTGAGTCTTTTTCAGCCATCTTGACGTCTTAACCACTCCAGTGGTTTTAGTTGTTTCTAGATAATCATAGGTAAATAGAGCATTCCGTACACCAGCGGTGAGGTCTTCACAAGTGTATTAATCCTGCTTGAGCAGTTATGGCCAAACCAACATTGCAAGTGTAGTAGGACACGTGCATCTTTGGTATATGGCGTAGGCATGTCAGTGGTGGTTGCAGTGCTGTATTAAATCGTCAGAACACAGTCTCTTGTTTTGAGGGACTGAATAAGCCTTGAATAGGCACTGAATAAGCACTCTGCATGCACTAAGCAGGCTCTCAACCGGTTGATTGTTTGGTTGGAAGATATTTAGTTGTGGGCGAGATCACCACCCGGGCAGAGCACGAGGCAGGGGCAGATGTCGCTCATTACCCTCTTATTGCAAGACGCAGGAAGTCTGAGTATTGGGTTTTGAGCGCTTCAGGCGGATATAGCAGATCTAATGTAGCATGAAAAAGCACTGTATAGGCACTGCACGGGTATTAAACTGGCTCCCAACTGGCTCTTTTTGGATTGGAGTGCTGTAATGAATTGTCGGAACACAGTCCCTTGCATGGTACTTCAAGCCACTGAATGAGTACTGAGTGAGCAGTGCACAGGCACTAAATAGGCTCCCAACCGGCTCTTGGTGGATTGTTTGAGTGCACAATTTTACCAATGTCACTCACTGCCCTCTCATTACAGAAAGTCAGGAAGACTTCATTTTCGTATTTTGGGCGCCTTAGTAGATATAGCAAGTCTTATGAGGTTTCTTCTGCGTCCTCGCCACGTTGACACACGGGACCAATGGAGCAGACTGGAGCGGTCAGAGAATCGGCAACAGGTTTTTTTTTCCCACTGTCTCACCGCGTTGACCAACGGAACAAACTGGAGCGATCAGGGTATCTGGAACAGGCGGTTCATTTCTCAGTCGTTTTTCAGCTAAATGGGGTCAATTATGGCAATTGTGGCACGATCATGCTGTGGCTGGAGTGCAGCTCCTTTAATATTTGTATAACGTGACCGTGTGGAGCGCTACCAAACGCGTTACCAGTAAACGCGCGTAAGGAAGCATTTCGCTTGCCGCCTTGGTAAGATAGCGGGAGCAGATTGGAGGCATTTTAGATTCTCTTTAGAGCATGACAGGCCAGCAGGGGTAGAGACGCCACTTCTGTAGTGGTAGAGGTAGATTGGTTACAGAGCATTAGCGGCCACCTTAATCATTAGTAGCATGCTAGCGAGGCCGTGAGCTGCGCTGCAGTAATCGGGAGTACAAAAAAAGTTACTAACTTCTCAACTGTAGTAGAGGGCGGATGGTCATAGGCTCGATGTGGCTGGGATGATTATGTCGGATCCTTACGTGTGGTCTCGCCGCATTGCCATAGCGCCCATGTTGGAGGCTGCCAGCAGCTCGCCGTCTGAACTCGGTGTTCCGTTGGGATACGGGCGCCCTAGAGCATTCTGAGACTTGAGCCGCTTCCCCCTCACATTCCGGTGCTCTTTCCTGGTGCTCAGGAATGCGGATGGTGTGTTTAGTTCATTTCTAAGGTGTAAATGCGGCGCTGAGGAGACAGAGCTCAAGCGGCCATTTTCCGCCGCATCAGGCCACACTACTTTTATACTAATATACTTTTTAACTTAAAGAAATAAACAGTTATGGTTTTTAGTAACAAGCTGTGTAGAGTTAAGAAATGGTATACTGGTAAAGTTCCAGTTGAGAAATTCAAGATATACATCTACTTACGAGTGTGAATTAATGACCTGGGCAATGAGCAAACACTTTGCCTCACTAAAGATTATGGAAACTTCTGTGATCTACACTGACCTCTTTACAGTGATCTGCATGTCCCATCCATTAAGGCTTTACTTACATTAATTAATGCAAAGCTAATTCCTTCTATTGACTATGGCCTGGTGGTGGGCCTTTCACTACTGTTGTTTTTTCTCCCCATACTTGAACATGGCCACAGGGAGAGATCTCCCTGTGGGTAATGTACAGGGAGAAAAACGTTTATTAAACTAGAAACAAATTAGAAGAACAAAAAATGTTAAATATTAGTGTATTTTTTAAATATTTATTTTAAATCTAGAATGCAGTTTTTTTTAATGTGACAGCACTATTAACTTTTTTTAAATGAATAATGAATTTAAATAATCATTATTTTTTAAAACATTTATTAATAAAAATCCCAAAAACGTAATATGTTTATATTGGTTTTAAAAATTACAAAAAGTTGCATATGAAATTAATTTAAATTAATTCCTTTTTCTTACTAATTAAAGTTACATTTATTTTTAAATTAGTTATTAAAATATTTTGACAAAATATTTTAATCATATTTGTTTAACATTAAATTAATGTTAGATGTATTTAAAAAGTCGAAATAATTTTATTCAATTTAACATTATTTCCTATGGCATTCCATTGTAAGTCCCTGCCTCCAATATTTTCTATGGGAGGGTTTTGCAGAATCAGTGGTTAGCCATGTGTTGTGCTGCTCCTTTTTGGCAATAATAACTTTACACTTGTAAATTTGGCTCCTGTTTCAGGGGGTAGAGACGTAAATCTAGACTTTTGAGCAACATTACACTCCTAAATGTTGAATATCCTAAAGAAGTAACTCAAAAGTGTAGGAGTAAATTTACACGTGTAGATTTACTCATGTGTAAATATACCTTTGTGAATAATACGCTGTGTGGTGAAGATCTACAAAAGTCTGCATATTTAGTCAAATTTATGGATGCAGCCTTGCTACGCAAGAGTAAAGAATAGTCATTCAATTTTCCTTTATATCTACGCTGTCACTCTCTTCAAGCCTATTTGACTAGAGAACAGCTTTGTGAATAGGGTATGATTAATTGTTGGGGTTTGAGTTAGTAATTCATCAATTAACTTTTTTGTGTTATGACTAATGTTTTTCTAATCAATTTGCCTTTTATAGGCCTAATTTAAAACATAATAATTTTTATTAGTAACATTTGATTTTATGAAAATGTAAGTCTTTTATGTATTTAATTTCTCCTGTTGTATCTAATTGATATCTTTTTTGTGATGGTTTGTCAACGTTATTGTATGATTTCAATTAATCAACTTTTTTTTTATTTACTAAGGTTAAGACTTGGTATTATTTGAAATAAACTTCTCACCCAAGTATTCCAAAAATTACAGCTAAAGAGTCTGAGAATGTAACATTTTTGTGGCAGATTGTGACTCAACTGGGATGTCCTTTTCTCACTGGGAAAAGAATGATGATAACTGTGAGGATGTTAATTTGCTCGCTCCTCTTGATTCGGAGACTATTTTGCTTGCAGATCTGCAGAAGGCGAGTAGTCATGACACCAGATGTTGAATTCCCTGTTCCGGAAGGGGTTCTTTTGGTAGAGCACTTAGTTTTCTTTTGTTGTGTAGAAGGCTGTTGAATGTCTTTGTACTGAGCTGCATACTGTGAAGCAAATATAGCCCATATTTACGTAAAATTTGTCGGATAAACAGCCTTCTCATGGTAACTCACCATTTAATGAGGCCTTAATGGATCGATTGTCATAGTCTTGGGATTAACTTCAGTCAAATCCGGCTGCTCCAAAGGTGGTTACTAGGAAGTATAGGACTGCTCTGAATATTTGGCTTCACACCTTATCCCAGAAAGTCTAGTGGTTAAGGCTTCTGCAGTCTGGAATGAGCCTACCAGTTCCACTAGCGACAGAGAATGTTTGTGGTTAGATTCTTTGGGATGCAATGTATTTTCATCAAGTAGTGCTGTGTTGAAGCCTTCAAACACAGGTTGTTTGCTGTCTAGGTACAATAATGCTGTTTGTGATGTGGCATCTCTAGTGGCACCTAGCCTCCTGTAGATAGGAGGAAGTCATTTCAGGGCCTTAAAGGATGGTGTAGATGTCCATATGCATGTGATGCAAGCTGGAATAGACACTGTTGATTTGGTTGCATGTTCTGTAGGTTATGCAATAGTTTTTCATTGCCATTCAGGGATCCACACAACAGTTTTCTGAAGATGTATAACCTCAACCACTTGACATGCCATTTGACTGCCAAAGGTTATTTGGAAAAAAAAGGCAATTCCTATTTGCAGAAAGTGAAGCAAGTATGACAACAGCTACAGCTCTAGACCTCTCGTCTTCTGCTAAGTCATTCCATCACCAGTTGGAGAAATTCAGGAGGTATTATCATCACCAGGTAGGCCAATCACAAATGCAGGATATGCTTCAACAGCAACCTATTTGAGTCTTTATAAGCAGAGGTTCAGGGAAAGGTCATCAGCAGGGACCGGTCTTATCTTCCTCTTCAACCCCCACCTGCAAAGCCTGTTCGACTTGTTTGCACTGCAGCATTTCATTGAGCAATTGCCAAAGACTGTTGTGTCTTACATATTATTGTTGGGGGTTTATTCTTGCAATTCAAGAGTAAACCCCTTTCTATTCCTGATCACTTTCCCCTCTTCCCCCCCACTCTAAAATCTTGGTGAAGGAAGTGGAAGAGCTATTGGCGAGAGGGGTCTTTGAAGTTGTCCCGGGTTTACAGAGTGGCAGTGTTGTTACTCTTGATACCTCTTGGTCCCAAAAGAAGGGAGGAGGTTTAAAGCCAATTTTAGATCTGAGATTTATCAAAAGAAGGAGATGTTTTATGGATAACTTGCAACATAACCTGTCTACTCTTCAAGATCAGGATTGGTTAGTCTTGTTGGACCCGAGGATTCATAGGTCCATATTCCTCTTGCTTGTTGCCACAGAAAGCTTTTGTGATTGAGTGTGGGGAATCGTCATTTGTATTTTGAAGTTCTACCATTCAAGCTGTGTTCGGCTGCTCAGGTACTTAAGAAGGTAATAGTGGTGTTGGTGGCCCACCTTCATCAGAAAGTGGCAAATTGTCAGGCGTTTTTGTTGAACATCCTATCAAATACAATAACACTCGGGGTTCTCTATTAGTTACATAAAATTCTACCTAGTTCGTTGCTAGTGTGGTCATTTTTTAGGAGCAATGTTCAAATAGGGTGTAATGAAGGCTTTCCCTTCACAGAATATACTTGCCAATATTGTGGCAATGGCGTCAGAGATCAAGAAAGTCTGATCTTAGCTGGCACGAAGTCTACCATGGCTTGAATGTCTGATGGCTGCTTGTGACTTACTTCTTGGTTCCTCATGCATGTTTGCCACAGAGGTCTCTGCAGTAGGATCGCCGCTTGCAATTGAATCCGTTTAATGGTCTGTTGAGTGACAAAATTCTGTTAGATGAAAGGCTGTGTCATGCTGTTCAGTAGTGGACCTGTTTGGAAGATTTGGTCAAGGAGTCACCTCTTCAGAGGCCCAAATCTCATTTGACTCTGGTTTCGGATGTCTCTCTTCAAGGGTAGGGTTCCATTCATGGCCCCTGTCATAGAGTGCTTTATGGAAAGTTCAGCAAAAGAGGTTGCACATCAGTCGTCTACAGTTGAGGGCAATGAAAATTATCCTTCAGGCCTTTCTTCCTTTCTGTGATGGGGAAGAGCGAGTCTAAACTGGCAATAGGTGTAAGATGCATTATTTGAACATGCAGGAAGGAAAAAGGGTCTCATTGCCTGTGTCAGGAGGTGATGGAATTTGACTGTGGGCTGAAAACATGAGCTGGTTTGGAGCAGTTCATCCAGCTGAGAAGGGCAATGTACCAGCTGGTTTCCTGGGAAGGGTGTTTTTAGTTAACAGTAGTCACAAGACGCATTAGGATGCATTGCTTCTGGTATTTCAAAGATGTGGATTCCCACTCTAGAGACGTGTTTGCGACCTTGTTCAAGAAGATGTGCCTTCTGTACTGCATCCCCAAATTTCTCCTGAGATTCGTCAGGGGTTGCTCTGAAGATGGACTGGGAGCCTCCTCTTCAATATGCTTTCCCACTGGTACCCCGTCTGGAGGGGGCCATTCAAAATTGTTATACCTCGGGCTCATGTGGTTTTTATTGCGACTGAAGGGGACCGAAGGCCTTGCTATTCGGACCACTTTTGGCTCAGCATGTGTCCACCAATTCAGAGGTTTCTTATGGGGGACCTTTAATTTCAGAAGGAGGCCAAGAGTCTACATTTTAGTCTCCATAATCCAAGTCTTCTTGCTCGGAACTTGAACAAAGCTGTTTAGGTTCTTGTGATCTTCTAGAGGAGGTTGTGTATGTTCTCTTGGCTGCTGGTTATCCGACCAGATTGGTGTACTCTAGTAGGTGGTCAGTCTTTTCTTATTGGTGTCAGGAAAAAATCTCGATCTGGCTGCTTCAGAGTTTGGTGACCTATTACTTCCTGTGATTTCTAATGCTGCTAAAAGTTTGCATAGTAATACAGTAAAAGGTTATTTAACAGCTATTTCGGTACGTTTTTGTTTGCCTAGCCGGGGTCCATTGTTTCAAATACTGATCGTTGTTTCCTTTTTGTAAGATCTACAAAATAAGTTTCCCCTGATCCCTTTTCATGTGCCAGAATGGAACCTGAATTTGATACTAACTTATTTGGGCGGGTCAGCTGTTGGAGACACTACTTTCGTGTCATAGCTGGCAAATTTCCAGATTTCTTACTTGTGACATTTCCATGGTTTCCGTGTACTTATGAGTCACATTCAGCTGCCAAGTGTGTGGCACTGATAGTGACACTTTCTCACGAGTAAAACCGAGCAATGACAACACCCTCATAATTGCACTCATTAGTCCAGTGCTCTGCTGGGCTCTCCTGTACTGCCAGCAGAGCCTCCCAAGTGGCTGCCAGGCTGAACCAGAGAGCATCTTCTGGCCGGGCTGTGCAGGGGAGCCTGTGGGATGCAGGCAGTGCTCCTTGCAGGCTGTGACGCCGGGACAGACCTGCCAGTGATTGGCCTTTGCAACAGCGTTCCAGTGCAGCTGCCCTCTCACTCCTCATTTGCCTAATCACATTTCCTGTTCTGCTTTACCTCTTGTGCAACCCTACTACAGTAGGCATGGTTAGAACGCCTACTTTTGCACCCCATTCTCTCAAGCCTCTCCTTGGCCACTGTAAATCCTTCTACGCGTCCCCTCCCCAGGGTGCCACTACCTTGCCTCTCTTACACCCTCTTTGCAAACCCCGCTGGTGTACAGCGCTTATACGTAGGCTGCCTCTTTATAAATGGCACATATACATACTTGGATGGAAGTAGGAGACACCCTTTAAGAAAAGCATTGCGTCCTGACCTGCATGAACATTTTAAGCAGATTTACAATTAATAAGACTAATGTCAACTCTAGTGGTCCAGATGAATGCCCCAAGCTGGCATTGCTTGTGCCTTTTTTTTTTTTTTTATAACCCTGCACATTCCTGTTTCCCTTAAAACTTGTCCATGCTGGACATACACTCCTTTTGGTAAGTCTGATAATAAAGCAATTTTTATTCAATTTAAAACACTCACTTCTGCAAGCAAATGCAAGACATCAACATGAAATCAGGGATTTTCTTGTTGCCTATAAAAGGTTTTCCAAATCTTGACCACTGAAATGGCTTTAAAGGATCTCAGATTAAATTAGCTGTTGGCCCTGTCCCCTTACCGCCCCAGGGTTGCGGCTGAATTCCACTTTGTGACCCTATCGGCTGTTAGTGTTACTTCCCCATACTTAGGACTCCACCAACCCTCTTTACATACAGAGGTGTGATATTCTAACCCGCACACGGACCTATAGGGCAATCAGGCAGTGCCTGACGGGCTGGTCTGACAGGTCAGTGTGTGTATTCTGGTTTCTCCAGTATTGGATCTTTCATAGATTCACATGCTTGAATCATCCCCGTCGTCGTAGTGGGAGTCCCGCGGTATACATATAAAGGCAGTAGATAGAACTACTATAGGCTACCATGCAATGAAGAGTCACTGCAATAGCCTATCCACTTTCTTTTGTAAAAAAGAACCAAACTTAATCAACAGCCAATCAGGCGACGGCACCCTCTAGAACAATCCCAAGAGAGGCTAGGTTCTTCAGATTTTCTACCACACGTTGTGTGAAAGGGAGTCTCCCTGAGCTCTGCTCAGTTTTCTCTTGTTATACAGTTTTCTAGCAGTATTATTTCCAAATATGTCAGAATCTTCAAAGAAAGGTCTCTACAGGTCGTGTGGATCATGTGGTAAGAAGAGGCTGCATGCTGAGGATCCACATAAGAGCTGCATCTACTGCCTTTACCCTCAACATAAGGTAAAAGACTGCAAGATCTGTAGAACCTTATCTACAAAAACCCTCAAGGATAGAGAGGGTAGATTATTGATTTGGTTACAAAAACTTAAATCAAAATCTGACGTTGTCTCTGAGGATGAGGAGAGCTCTACCTCACAGACTTCTAAGGAAACACCCAAAATGAGAGAGAAATCTCTTGAATCTCCTGAAGTTTCCAAGAAGAAGACTTCAAAAAGGTCTCGTCAGGAAGAGGAAGGCACCTCACAAAAAGGAAAGCTTCCATTTCCTACTGAGGGAAAAAGCTATAAGAAGGAAAAATACTCTTCTATCCACTCTATGAAAATCTCTGTATCAAAAAAGCTTGTATCACCGACGGCGTTAACTTCTGGATCACCGTCGACGCAAAAATCATCTTCTAAGCAAGTTTCTCCTACCTCGTCGTCGAAAAAATCTACATAGTCGATGACGGACTCGTCTACGGCCCCGTCGACGACACTTCCAGTGACGACGATTGCTACACTGCCGACGACCTCATCGGCGACGGCAACTCTGACGACGTCGACGACGACTACAACTTTTTCGTCGGCGTCCTCGTCGACGGCGGTGGTTCCGTCGACGACCGCGTCGACGACAATCTTGCCTACGATGCTGAAGACGGCTTCATCCGTTCCTGTCATGTCTTCGTCGACGACGCAGACGCCGCTACCGTCGACGAAGCTGACGACGCTATATCCCACGCCTGGTCGGAAGCGTCCATCTACCTTACAGCTTACGCCTGTGTATCCGTCGATGACGTTCTTCGAGGCAATTTCTACAAAATCCAGCAATAGTATCGCCTTTACCTCCTTCAACCTTTTTAGAGGAATCTGATGACAATGGGATGTTTGGACCTGCTGATAGTCCTTCTCAATTACATGTCAAATATCAGGAGGAAGATGACAACGAATATGAGGGATACTACCAACAGGAATATCACCCTCCTCATGCAAAAATTCAGTATATGGAACCAGTTAATGAACCTATGGTCCACCTTCCTATTGCTTTGGTACAAGACCTTCAGGATTTATTACAGGACTATCGCACACGCTTTCCTTCAGCGCCTGTTCCTCCACCTCCGCAGCCACCACTTCCTGCTGCTTCCCCACCACGTACCTCTGTACCTCTATCTGCGTCCTCCTCCGACGGGCTGGTATGACAGGTCAGTGTGTGTATTCTGGTTTTTGGGCTGTTTGTGGGCATGTTTTATGGTTTTCTGGGCCAGTTTTTGTTATTGATTTCCTTTATATTAAAACAAACATTACCTGCAGCAAGCTCAAATGCCTTCAGTCTTCCATACCTTGCAAAACACTTATACAGCCTATCTTTACAAGGTCAAAACTGCCCCAATTTGCAAACATGGGCCACTTTTTTAGCTAACAAATTCACTAACTGGATCCAAATTTTATTTTGATGCCTGGGCCTATTTTCTGTCCCAGTCCGACCCTGAACCTGCGAATGCCCCTCGTGCCCCCCCCCCCACAATGGTCCCTTCCTGTTGAAGTGCATGGCTGTTACATAACTTGGCCAATGCTCAACTATCACGGTTTGGCTGGCACTTGTCATGATATCCTCTCTTCATTCATCCTCCATATGTATATGTTCCCCGGGTTGTACTTTCTCCCTCCCCAGGCGCACAGGACTTCGGCCATTTTAATAGGGGAACCGATTCAAATGATTTGTAACTTTGGTATGGAACTGATGTTATCGACAGCTAGGTGCATTTACGTAGGGTATACATAATTTGTGGCGGAACAGTGAGGCTCAGTCTGTGACGTAGTTGGATGTCATCTGGCATTGATGTTGTATATGCTGTGGGAAAATTTCTGGATCTGGTCTAGCTCCCATGGAAGGGGATTACTCAAGAAATCTGTAGGGAACTCCTGTATCCATCAGAAAAAAACATTACCACAGGAAACCAACTTGTTTGTCTACCTTAAAAGAAGCTCAAACAGTCTCAATGTGACTGTGATATGAGGCAAAATGGAAACCAATTGCCTTTGGTGTAAATGTGATCTGCATCGCAAGCAGCTCTGATGAGAGTGGTAGTATATATGATGCATCTGCTAGAGTGCAAACTAGGTTATCCGTTGCTTGTCTCAAATTTATGCTTCTGATAAGGGGTTCAAAGAGAATACTGTATCATCAATTTACATTATGTGAATTGTGAATCTACAAAGAATCTAAGGGGTTTTCCCTTTTTGTGTCTATGGGAAAATGCATTAGTACACGTGGGCCCTAGTTATTTGTAACAATAGTTTTGCAGAAACCCTCTTGCCATCCCATAAATGTAGAGTAGTAAGTACATTGTACATTGAAACACAAAAAATGTAGACAGTACATGGACTACTTCAACTTTGTTGAAAACAAATCTAAAGATGGTGGTCACATACTGTAGCATCATGGGCTTAGTTTTGATGACATACAGGATCCGCCTGGGGCCAATAACGAAAACTTTCGTTTTTTTTTAAAGAATATTTCTGAAACCTACAACTAGTGGCATAATAAAGTACATCACGTGACTCTAGAATGGTTTCAAGCCATTGTTACGGGTAAGTATCTAGTTTCCTTCCTATGAATACATGTGAATATCAGTTATGATTTTAAGATAAACTGACCTTAAGGTCCCAGATAAAAGAACCTCAAAGTCCAATGGTATGTTTTTGGAGTTTGAGCTTCTTATCTTACCCGAGGATAGGCTTATTGGCCCAGAGGTACCATAAGGTAAACATCCTACCTTTACCCTAGAGATATTTGAAGTACTTCAGAAAAAAAGTGATAAGCGCAACCACACCAAACATCAGAGGTGGCATAATCATCCACTTGCCACACATATCAGGAACATCACGGTGGAATAATATCAACACCAAGGCAGCAAAAACACAAATCCAGTGCATGTATTTCTCCCTTTTTCCATCTCATAAAATATCCAGCTCAGCTCATCTTTGATGTACTCATATAGTCCATTTAGTTCTTCATGTTAAAAAAACCATGTTGAAAAAATCCCAAGCCTACAACAGAATGTATGGTGCTACTGCAAGATGTAGTGCACATATCCTACATATCAACTAACTCATTTCGGTTGGCTCTCCAACCTTTCTCAAAGAAAGAATACAGTGGCCATTTTGAGTTCCCAGTATTTAAACTCGTCCAATACCTATAATAGATTATCCAAGCACAAAAAAACCTGGACTAGAGTTGCATTGGAAGTACAAGATACATAGGGCAGATTATCTAATATTTCACGCTTTGTATGTGTCACAATAGTGACGCAAATCGGCACAAATTCTTTTGTCTGATTTTCTTTCCAACCTTCAACTTGTTTAGCACTGGAAATAACGTGAGAGTAACATATGCGTTGTTTTTCATTACCAAGCGCCAACTGGGCTTACCATGTGTGGTGAATGGGCACTTCCTTGCAAACATCCACGGTTTTTGACGCTAAACCCAATTTACTAAATAAAGTAGACCGGGTTTAGCGTCAGAAAATAGCGCACCCTTCAACCAGGCGCTATGAAGGAGGAATGTTTCTTTTTCTCCTTTATTTTCCAACTTCGCATGTGTGCTGCACTGTACAGCACACATCCAAAGTGGGAAAATGTTTAACATTTATCTCAGCATAGTATTTTGTAGTGGAAGGGTATCCTTCCAGTACAAAACCTATGCTTGACTCACAGAGACACCCTTGCACTATGGCGCAAAGGTGTCTTCGTGGTGCACGGCAGCTAATTTCTGCACTGGCATTAGGGAGAGGGGAGGAGAGTGCCATATTTCAGTAAACTGGGCGCTCTCCTGCTCTCTCCTTCTCACACAGCGCAGCATTTGCGGCTGCTGCACTGCGTGAAAAACTGGTAAATCTGGCCCATTGTGCCTTAATATTAAGAATAAATAAATGCATTGTTTTTGTACAATATTTCACCTCAAAAAATGCAAATAAAACAGGACATGAACTGCATTAATAAATACGAGATACATAGTGCCCCAATATTTAGAATACATTAATGCATTGTTTTTATACAAAATTCCACCTCAAAAGGCTATACGAAGCACAATAAATAGTACCAAAAAAATCAAATCCCGATTCAAATAGAGATTTTTAAAAAATGAAAACCAAAGGAATGTTAAAGAGAGACATAATTATTTAAAAAAATAATACAAACCTTCTTTGGTATTAAGACCCTCGGGTATTAAAAACAAAATTAATGAAAATGTATGCTGGGGTCCATTCCAGTAATCTTTGATCCCTGTTGCCTCTTCTTTTGATTACAGCTTCCCTATATAATCCTGCTAATTTAAGATCATCAATTTTAATCTTTGAAGCACTAAACAAAATGAATTTTTAGTGAAGCATATCATGCAATCTCTAAGCATGATCATCGTATACCTTCTCTGGCATAGCGAAACCTTGCAATAGACTTTGATGTGAAAGGAGCTTTCTATAACAACACACTGTATTCTATCTGCCCAATCCTTTCCGAAGTTTGGAGTCAAAACAATTGTCTCTATATCTTTGGATTAAATGACTAAAACAAAAGGGCGTGGCAAGATGGGACCTGAACGGACATGTGTCTCGGGGCTCTGAGTGCGGCCCAGTAAAAGCCTGCATCACCCACCACTCCCTGGAGCCACGCCATGTCGCCGGGTCGGGAACCTGCAGCGGAGGGGAGCCTGGGTTACGAACTCGCCCCGGGCGCTGGGCTCAGAGAACACACTCGTGCCGGCGTCGATGAGGTGCTCAGGCCGTAGTGGCTGCAGAAGAGCCAGGCGGGAGCCTGTGGCCCCGCACAAAACAGTGAGAGGCTCTCGGTGGCACCCGGGAGCGCAACAGCTGCATGACTCGTGCTGGCGTCGATGAGGAGCTCAGGCCGTAGTGGCTGCAGAAGAGCCAGGCGGGAGCCTGTGGCCCGCACAACACTGTGAGAGGTGCTCGGTGGCACCCGGGAGCGCAACAGCTGTCCGGCAGAGACACCAGGGGTTCGAATGGACGGTGCGGCCTGGAGCACTGAGGTCAGGGATGGGGCCTGGGCGCAAGTTTGGGTGGGGGGGCCGTGAAGCCGGGCCTTCATTGTGCTGGAAACAATTCAATATAATGGGAAACCCAATCTACCCTTGAGGGCTTGGGCAATTCAAATAAACGGGTAAACAACGCCTTCAAGGGATTTGTTTGAAATACTCTGTTCTATTGCTTTTGATAAATATTTTTTAGCTGCAAGAATTGTTGATAAACTTGCCACAGAAATGTTATTCAAACATCTTTTATCTAAAAAATAATAATTTTGTTCCTTGTAAAAACATAAGGACCAATGAATCAATCACGGAACAATGAATATTCAAAACACGGGTATATATAGAAAACAAATTTTTATCTTTTGAAATTTATCAAGGGTACTACACAGTTATATAAACAATGTAACACGAGGAAAATAGATACAATTGTATGATCCTTCAATGCCACTATTGTAAACACTTCTTCTCATTGTACATTATTTTCCAGAAGAGAGTGTAGTGTCGACGTTTCGGTCTCTATGCATTTGTCCATGAGACCATCTTCAGGACTACCATAAATATAACAAATGACCCCTGAATGATGTTTCCAAAGATTCAAGAATTACAATTGACACACATATGTCAAATCAATCGTCGTTCTGTAACTCTACTTTGTTTAAGGTGAATAATCATCAAGAGATACAGGTAAATGATATAGGTAAATGAACTCTGGTGCTTTATTGGACGGTGTAAATAAATTTCCAGTCCTCAGCCACTTTTCAGTTGAAAGAGTTTATTCTGTTAGATTTTGTAGCGCAGCCAAAGTTCAGCAATCTAACAGAATAAACTCTTTCAACTGAGAAGTGGCTGAGGACTGGAAATTTATTTACACCGTCCAATAAAGCACCAGAGTTCATTTACCTATATCATTTACCTGTATCTCTTGATGATTATTCACCTTAAACAAAGTAGAGTTACAGAACGACGATTGATTTGACGTGTGTGTCAATTGTAATTCTTGAATCTTTGGAAACATCATTCAGGGGTCATTTGTTATATTTATGGTAGTCCTGAAGATGGTCTCATGGACAAATGCATAGAGACCGAAACGTCGACACTCACACTCTCTTCTGGAAAATAATGTACAATGAGAAGAAGTGTTTACAATAGTGGCATTGAAGGATCATACAATTGTATCTATTTTCCTCGTGTTACATTGTTTATATAACTGTGTAGTACCCTTGATAAATTTCAAAAGATAAAAATTTGTTTTCTATATATACCCGTGTTTTGAATATTCATTGGTCCTTATGTTTTTACAAGGAACAAAATTATTATTTTTAGATAAAAGATGTTTGAATAACATTTCTGTGGCAAGTTTATCAACAATTCTTGCAGCTAAAAAATATTTATCAAAAGCAATAGAACAGAGTATTTCAAACAAATCCCTTGAAGGCGTTGTTTACCCGTTTATTTCATTGTGCTGGAGCACGCTCCAAACGCAGGAAGAGGAAGGGCCCAGCACCTCTGCTGACCCTGCCAGCAACGCACATGGAGACTGGGCCCAACAGTTAGGGGCCCACTGGTGCTGCATAGTAGATGCTGCCTCTCTGGGGAGGAGCCCCCCCCCCCTGGTCCGCCCGAAGCCTGGGAAAAGGACCACGAATTGCACTTTAGGATCTTCATAAAGTCAGGGTGCCTTCCGCACGGCGATCAGGAGGGTCCCCAACACCACAGTCTGGGACATAACCGAAGGTCAGCTTGCCTGGAAGCTCGCTCTGCTTTATAGAGGAAGGGAGAAGCCATGAGTGGAGGGGCAGAGCGCTAGAGCCACCCCACCTTCCCGCACGCAGACTATGCAGGCGGCCTGCCTTGGCTCAAGGGTGGGACAACACGAAGTATGCAGCGGCGCCTGGTTTCAGTGGCAAGACCATGAGAAAGCCCTTGGGACATAATGGTAAAATCTAAACTGGCAAAAATGGTGCCCAACACCTCCCGCGATAACTGGGATGTCTCTCTGCCCCAGCCAGCAGGCAGGGGAGTGCTAGGTCATTTGGAGCTGGCTTTGGAGTAACATTCCAGTTAATTTGACTGGATTCTGCAGGCCATACAGGAGATTAAAACTACACTGAAGTCAAAAGTCGATACTGTTGCAATAGAGGTGTCCTTACTCCGTGCTGACCACAAGAAGCTGTCGGAGAGGGTGGAGGGCGCTGATTCATCACTCTTGGTGCTCCGACCAACAGTACATGCGATGCAAGATCAATTGCGGCAGCTCACGCCGGACATGAAACAACTACAGGAGAGGACGGAAGATGCTGGAGGCTGCTCCAGGAGCAATAATATTCAACTGCTTGGAATCCCGGAATGAGCGGAGGGCCCTAATGTGAAGTTGTTCCTTGAGAACTGACTGACAGACTTTAATGGCTGGCGAACCCCCCAGGTTCTTTTCCATTGAATGAGCACATCACATCCCAGGACGACCGCCACAGCTGGGGGCAGTCCCACGACCAAATATTGCAGGGTCATTAAAGTACAAAGACATGGAATTGATTCTGCAGTTATTCTGTGCTAAAGGGCCCTGGCAGGTGGAGGGCTCAACTGTAACAGCATATTCATATTATATGACAACAGTTCAAAAGCATCGCTCCTCCTACGCGCTGTTGAAACGCGAGCTAAGCAACATGGGCCTGAGATATGCTCTCCTGTTTCCGGCAAAGCTAAGGTAGTGGAGGGGGATTCAACACATTTCTTCCACACCCCTGAGGAGACATGGAGCTGGCTAAACATTATAGGTGGCGACACACACCTGGACGGCAGACAACATCTGGGAGTGCAAGAAGACAAGGAGATGACGAAACTGACATGCCCAAAACTGCCCTTCGGAGGAGCAAGAAGGTAGGGCTAGAGCGCAGGTGATCGCGGAAGAGACCCATTACCACAAAAACTACATTGAGCTGCTGGCCTTGGAACATGGCTCGGACTCTGAAGAGAGTGCCAGTGGGTCAGGAACCTCGGATGGAATCAAGCAGCAGGATCCAACCCTGACCCCTTGCCAAGCAGATAACTTCTAGGTATGAAGCCTGGACCAAGTCCAGAAACTATAAACGTGACAGGTACAGGAATGTGCTGGGGAGGAGGTGGGGGCTATATGGGCCTGCACACTGGAGTAGCTGGGAAGCCAGCACTGGAGGACTTATTTTGGAATGAATTTGAACTTGACCCTTTCAGCACGGGGGAGATAAGGCCCTGTCCGCACTGTTCAGGGATGGTTCTCGACCCTTGTTGCCTCACAAAGAACCATTCTATTTATTTGGATAGAGTGTTTCGGCTTATCAGTCCTGGGAGAGGGAGTTTGGGATCTTCTAGTTAATTCTTATTTGTTTTTGCCCTACATTACAGGGAAGAGCAATTGTATTATTAGCTTTGAGGAGGATAATAGCAGGGTTGAGGGTTCGTAGGGTCATTCGTGATTTGCATGATGATGTCTTCAAGAGTCTTAACATGAAATGTGCGGGGCCTTACCTCCCCCAGTAAGAGATACAATGTACAGGCATTTCTTAAGCGATGGAAGGCTCAGGTGGCCTTCCTACAGGAGACACGCTTAACTAGGGTGGAGGGCCAGGTACCACAAAAACGATGGAAAGGCAGGCTGTATTGCTCAACAAACTCTGCATTAATATGGATCCGACCGGGGATCGCCTTTTACCCTCACGTGGAACCAGTGGATTGAGAAGGACTATATGTACTCTTGACAGGGCAGCTGTATGGGAACGATATTGCATTACTTAATATATATGATCCTAATGTAGACCAGTGCGCTTTTCTAGACACCCTGGCCATGCTACTGGCTAAAATCACTCACTACCCCCTGATGGTGGGAGGAGATTTTAATTGTGTAGCCAACACACTTCTGGACAGATCGCACCCCGTCTTGCCCAATCCATCCCACATAGGACTGCCAAGGGACTGGATGACACACTGAGGCTTAGTGGATGCATGGTGGCTTCAACACCCCCTACAGAGGGAATACTCCTATCACCCAGGAGTGCACTCACTATATGTATGGCTAGACAAAATCCTATGCAAGGCAATCCTGCAGGGCATTGTCCTGTTGGCAGAATACCTGTCCAGAATGCATTCTGGGAATGAATTGCGTGTCTTTGTTCCAGCGTCTTAAAGGTTTCCTTCAAAATAACCCTCATTCACACTGTTTCCTGGTGCGGAATATGTTGGTTCTCCGCCCTGTTTATTAGGTGAATTGCATCATCATTGGGTCTTGATCGCCTGAGTTTCCAGTTCTCCAGGCGATGAACGGTCCTCGACTTGGAGGGAGACCATCTGGTTTTCCACAGTTGTGAGTGACAAGATGTGTAGTGTAATAGGAAAGTGGATTTAAAATTACCTCCGCTCCTGTGTTTGTTTTTATTATGCAGGAACGGGGTAACGTTAAAAGTAAGCTTGGTGCTTGTGTAGATGTGTTAGTGGTCCACAGCACCTAGTGTGAGGTTGTGGTTGGTCGACATGTTTCTGCCCGCTATTGCCCAACAGGTTGGGGAGTGCCTTCTTCAGGACTGGTGTAGGAGCGATTTCTTTTAGGTCACTCCGTGGGAGTAAGTCGAGTCACCTACCCCTCTTCTTCACATAGCTCATTCGCTCAGTGTGTAACGTGATTGTTATAGGTGCAGACTTTGCCTATAACTGAGAAAGACAGAGACAACAGCAAAATACAATACATAGTTAATTAAATAAAAACAAAGTGCATATTGTCCCTCCCAATGTTTAGATAACATGACTGAGCTTTTGAATCAATATATATAACCTGTCAATCTGTGAACTGTGGTATTATGTGGTCGAGGCAAATGTGGTCAAAGTCACCCTGATGGGTAATATTGATATGTGGGCCGGTTGGAGGAGTCTTTATTATGCACCTCTAGAGCGACTCGTCTAGGAAGATGCTCAAATGGAAATGGCATAGTTATGGTGCTATCATTTTGGTGTCTTTATAGAGCTACTTTGTGTTTGCTTCCCATCTTCGCAAGAAACCTCAAAACCTGGCTCTTCGACAGACCCCCTCCTTGATGGACTGGAACCTGCACCCCCCCCCCCCTTACCCCCAGCGCCTTGAGACCCTTACGGGTGAGTAGTCGCGCTTAACAAACGCCTGATTGATTGATTGATATAGTGTGGCGTTATCCATCTACAAAATGATTAAAACCAAAGTAGTCCGCGTTGCGCGGAGACATGGATAGTTTGAAGGTACACGGAGCGCTGTCTCTTTCTTAAATGTCAGTGGGCGGTATTGTTTAAAGCGCCAGAGTGATGGTGCTTTTCAGTTAAGATAGTACATAGGCTGTTATCGGCGTTGCGGGGAAACGTGGAGCCATGTGTTTAATAATCGCCTATTGGTGGCATCATTATGAGTGTTGTTAAGGATGCCAAGGTGATGTTATGCGATGCGGGATTATGTATTGCATCACATGATCTCCATCGATCTGGGTGTCGAGAAATTACCTTATTAATTACCTTAATTAGGAGACTCTTGTGGCTCCTTCATGGAAGAGAGGGAGGTTTCGCGACCCTTGGGTGCTGCTCCTGCGTGTCGGTGCTGCCGCTGCACTCCGTTCCCCGGAAATTAATGGGGGCCGGAATCAAACGCCTTTAGTAGTGTAACCTCGAACTGGAATTAGGAGACATGCAAGAGTTCTAAACCATGCTGGTCTCTGAAAAAAGACTATTTTCAGAATAAATTATTTTATTAAGTTTTCAGTGTCGACAGAATTATTTAGTTTAAGATAGTCTACTTATTTGATGTCTGTAGTTTGGTAATGAGTTCACAAATTCCACCAAAGGTGGTGATACTCCCAGTCTAAATTACGTGTGGACGAACCTGTGTAACAAATGATTGTTGATAATTCTCCTATTTTATTGTGTGAACTTGCGTCTCGTTCTTAAGTTTTGTCCTATGGGATTTTGTGGTTTTGTCTTGTTTCTTAAGGGCGACTCTTGAAGTAGCATTTTCATTGGCTCTTCTGTTGGTTACTTGGACACAGGTTGTTATTGCTCAGTATAGTCATATTGGAAATGTGGGTCCTTTAGTGTCTCAGAGATAGCTAAGGTATGTTGTCATTAAGACGGTGATCATATGTCCTGAGGCGGTACACCCATCGTTGCACCTTTTCAAACAGAATATTTTCTACATTGTGGCCTTTTGTGTCGAGGGTTTCTAGGACGATCCAGTTGATGTCATTTACGGTGTGTCCTTTCTCCACAAAGTGGTTACACATCCGAGTGGTGGATGTTTTTCATTTGATAGTACTGCGATGTTCTCAGATTCGTTGTTTTATTTTTCAACAGGTCATACCAATATATTTAAGGTTGCATGGACATGTGATCATGTATATCACATGGGTAGTGTTACAGTTCGTGTGCCGTCTGAGTGTCCACTCAAAATCCTCAGTTTGTTTGAGTGTTTTGGTTGTTTTAGTGAGTTTACATACAGAACAGTGTCAGTATGGGTAATGTCCAGTGATTGGTGTTCTGGCCCATTTGGTTAGTGCTGTTTCTATTGGTGCCTGGTTAGGTGCTGGTCTATTGTGGACCAGTAAGTCTCGAATATTTTTAGTTCTCTTATTTGCAAACCTTGGTTTGGGCCATTTAAAGGTGCCGGAGGTGAAAATGCGCCAGTGTTTGTTGATCATCTTCACTGGGTTGAATGCTGATGTGTATGTTGTTACGCATGTTAGGATATCAGTATCTGGTTATTTTACATGTGTTTCTAGTAGATTTTTGCAATTTTGGCATTTCTGAATGATTTTCTTTGGGTAGTCTCTCGCTTTGAGTTTGTCGCTAAGGTCTTTAGCTTGTTCTTTGTAGTCCTCTATGTTGCTACAGTGCCGCCTTAACAGTAAGAATTGACTGTATGGGAGATTTTCTCTTAGTGGTTGGGGATGGAAGCTGTTGAATGAGAGTAAGCTGTTTTTAGCAGTTGGTTTATAGAACGTTTTGGTTCGTAAGTTGTTGTTTTCTTCATAGATGGTTATATCTAGGAAATCAAGTGTCTTCTCATTCGCTGTATAGGTGAATTTTAGTAAATCATCACGTGAGTTGATCCATTCAGGTAGTGTGGCTGGTGTTCCTTGCCAGATCATTAGCACATCATCTATGTACCTTTTTCAAAATAGGATCTTCGTCCTGAACGGATTAGTATTACATAGGATGTGTGTCTCCTCGAAGGTGCTGACATATAATCCTGCCAGACTTGGGGCGAACGTACTCCCCATAGATATCCCATGTGTTTGGAGATAGTGTTCCTTCATACTCAAATAAATTCTCTGTTAGGGCTTGTCGGTAGCATTCTAGGATGAAGTGTCTGGGGGTGTTATTTGTCCACTCTTGTTTAAAGAGAACTTCTTCAATGATTTGTAGAGTTGCTTCTTGAGGTAAGCTTGTATATAGGCTTTTAATGTCCAATCCTACAAGGCATGTTGTTCCTGGTTGGTATGTTAGGTCTTTTAGGTGGTTCAGAAGGTCCCGAGTATCTTTAAGGTATGTTGGTGTGTTCTGGACTAATGGTCTGAGATAGTGGTCCAGCTGCGGCCGCTGCAGGTAAGAGCAGTGGGGCCAGGTGAGGGGGGGATCTCGAAAGACGACCATTAGGGAAAATTAATTATTTATTTAATTTTCCCTTGTGATATTCTTTCGAGATCCCCCCCTCACCTGGACCCACCGCCGTACCGCTCTTACCTGCTGCGGCTGTAGTGGTCCACAAATTGGGACAGGGGTTCGAGTACAGAGCCTATTCCTGAGACTATTGGGCATCCTGGGGGAGGTGTTCTGTTCTTATGTATTTTGGGTAAGGAATAGAAATAGGGTGGCCTTGGATTTTTTGTCCTCGGGTAGTCAGCTTCATTTTTGAGATCCAGAAATTTGTTTTGGCATCTTCCACCATAATGTCAATGGTTTGTTTTAGTCAGGGTGTTGGTCCTGAGTGAGAATTCTATAATAACTCATCAGATAGTAAATCCGTGCATGGAGTATGGTAATTTTCTAATAATAAGAGTACTATTCCTCCTCCTCTGTTGTCCGGCTTTATTATTAGGCATTCTTTTCTTTTTAGTTCATCAAAGGCTTGTTGCTCCTTCGTCATGTTCATGTATGGTTTTTTTGGTTTTTTCTTTGATGGACCCTACTTCTTTGAATAAGGCTTGTTTGAAGGCCAGTATTTCTACTGGTATTGAGTTGTTCGGTGGGCAGAAGGTGGATTTCATCCTCAGATTCGCGTAGCCATCTGTTGGATCATTGATTTTATCTTTGAAAAAGGCTTTAAGTTTGATTTGCTACAGAATTCTGCTAATTCGTAGTGGAGTTTGAATTGATCAAAAGTTGGGGTAGTTACAAATCCTAATCCTTTTATGAGCAGATTGTGTTGGTCCTCAGTTAGTATGTAGTGTGTGAAATTAACTAATAGCGATTTGCCGTGCTGGTTGTATTTGTTCCTTGGACATGCTCCTGGTTAGGACCCTTAGATCTGTCTCGTACCAGCTCACTCCTTTTCTCCTGCCTCTGCAGGGATTCTGGCCTCTCCCTAAAAAGGGGGCCTCATTGTTGAGAATGCTTGCGGTGATTGTCCTTGTATATAAGGGTTTATCCATCCTGAGAATTGAGGTGCAAAAGGTTGGAACATTGGTAGTTGGTGTTCTCCAAAATCAGGTGTTCTCCATTCCGTGTTCCATCTTCGCATATTGCGTCTGCCTCGTCCTCTGTTGCGTCGTTGTCTAGTATCAGCGCTGCTACTCCAATCTGTATTGTCGGAGGAATTGCCTCCTGAGGACTCATTATCACTTTGTTCTGCAGGTGGGATGTAGTCCTCCTTAATGTAAGAGTATATTTTCTCTTGTGAGAAGCGCTTAAGGTCTTTGCCTAATTTAAGTATTTTGCTTTGTATTGATTTCTTTTAGCCTTTTTTTAAAGGCAGAAATTTGCACCGTGGTTTTTAGTTTGGCTTCCCATACTTGGATTTTTATGGTTAACGCTTCGGATAACCTGGTAGCAGTTTTTATAATCAGTACTAGATAGTCCCTTGTACATTTCCAGGATATGGCGGCCCAATCTTTTCTGAATAGAATATCCTGTAAGAAGATCCTAGGGGCATTTTGGAACCATAGTCCTTTAGGTGCTGCCTTGGCTCGAAGGTATTCTGTCATAATGAGTCCATGGATAGCTGTTTTTATCGGTTCTTTTTTACTATCTGTTAGGTCTTGCCATTCATTAGTTTGGGCTAATGTTTGAGTAAGTTCCCTCTCTTGTAGTAGAGAGGGGCCTGAGAGGATGGCGTTGATCTCATCATATGTGTAGCTCAATCCTTGGTTCTCTGTCATCTTGTTATGCGTTGTTTAGTGAATGCTTTGGAGGTAATAGTCCAGTTCTTATGCTGGGTCCACTGTAGTGGAGATAGTTATGTTATGTTATTTTCATTTGTAACGCGCGCAGATACTACGAGAGTGTCCCGGCGCGAACCTTGGGAGATAGAGAGCAGATCCAGATTTAGGGAAAGAGAAAGGTTTTCAAGTTTTTTTTAAAATGAATGGGGTCCTGAATGCAGCGGAGATCAAGAGGCAGCGCATTCAAAGCTAGAGCGGCTTTCACAGCCAAAGAGCTACCGCCCGTCCTTTGCAAGCGAAAGCGCGGGACTTGGGCCAGGAGTTGGGAAGTAGAACGCAGGTGTCTTGCGGGAGTGTAAAAAGAGAAGCGTTTCTGAAGATAGCTTGGCCCTATGGCATGAAGAGCGCAATGGGCGATAACTAAGGACTTTAATTTAACCCGCTCTGCTACGGGCAGCCAGTGTAGAGCACGAAGATGTTGTCTAACGCTGCATCTGGCAGGGATGTTCAGGAGAAGCCTGGCGGCCGCGTTCTACACCACTTGCAGTTTATTTAGTAAATAGCTCGGGGCGCCAATGTATAAGGCGTTGGCATAATCCAGCCGAGAAAGAATGAGGGCTCGGGTAACTGTCTCCTTGGCCGCCCGAGGAAGAAGGGGGAGGAATTTTTAAAAACCCAAAGCAGGTCCCTGACAGCTTTTTGATCTGGGTCGAGAATGTGAGGTTCTCCTCTAACCAAACCCCTAAGTTCTTGACGGGATTCCCTAATGAAGCAGGAAGCACCGAATCAGATGGCCAGAGTGTTTCCCTAAACCGAGGGGGAAACTTTCCAAAAAGGAGAATTTCCGATTTCTCCTCATTGCATTTGAGTTCTGTGGCGGCCAACCAGTGAAAAACTGTGGTCAAGCAATGTTTTGCAGCAGAGGTAGAGCACTCGTTTTTTCCCCATGTAAACAGGAGCTGGGTGTCGTCGGCGTATGCAATAATCTTTGCACCTAAGTCCTCAGCCAGCTGAACCAGAGGGGTGACATAGATATTAAAAGGAAGAGGACTCCGGGAGGAACCCTGTGGGACCCCTGTAGTCACTTTCTTCGGTAAGGAGGAAAACGGTGGAAGCCACACCTGCTGCGTCCAATCCTCCAAGAAGGATTTGAGCCAACCCCATGCAGTTCCTGATACGCCAATCTCAGCCAGTCGGGTGAGCAGCAATGAGTGGGGAACCGTATCGAATGCCGCCGAGAGGTCAAGCAAAATCAAGGCAGCCCTCTCGCCGGTATCCAAACAGTCTCTGATGGCTTCGGAAATTTCCACCAGGGCTGATTCAGTACTAAAGGATGCCCTGAAGCCCGACTGAGCTGGATCAAGAAGGCCTGAACTTTCAACAAAGTCGGTCAGCTGTCTGGTGACCACTTTTTCGCATACCTTAGCCACGCTAGACAAAAGGGAAATAGGCCAGTAGCTCACTGGGCACAGGGGGTCAAGTGATGGCTTTTTTAAGAGAGGGCGAATCTTGGCCTGCTTCCAGGTTGCCGGGACAAGAGCTTGAAGGAGGGACATGTTAATGAGTCTATTGACTTCTGGATTAACAGTATCCGCAACGGCAGCCAGAAGTCAGGCAGCACAGGGGTCCGAAGGGGATCCTGATTTCAGACCCTTTAAAATTTTGAGTGAGCTGGGTAGAACAATGGGGACAAATGCAGCCAGCGAGTGGAGGGGAGGGGCCAGTGGGACCCCACCAACCAGGGGGGTGCCTGGGTCCTTTTTGCAAAAAGTAAAAGACGCCTGTATGGTGTGAATTTTCTCCATAAAAAAAGTGGAGAGAGCTTTGCACCAGGAGGCAGAGGATGGAATCATACTTGATTGCGCTTTGGGAGCCAGGAAACTCTGAACTATGGAAAAAAAATTCCTTTGAGTTATTCTCAGCTGCATCAATTCTAGTCCCATAGTAAATGCTTTTGGCCTGCACTATAGCTGTATAATAAGTTTTTTGTTTGTTTCTTAGCCTAAGTTTATCCCCAGGGCAGTACTCCTTACGCCAGGCTCTCTCCAGTTTCTTACACTCCTGCTTCAGTATCCTCAACAAGAACCTAGAAAGGGCTTTTGGCTAACAATGCAGCAAGGCTGGGCCCAACAATAATCAAAGAACAAAAAAGATGCCCATGCTAGCGTACTCACTCCAATTGATAGAATATGGACATTGAAACAAAACACTGCCCATCAGCAACCACTTTTTCCGTTGAATTTAACTGAAAACGTTTTTACTTTTTTATCAAAATTGCCACCTACATAGTATACAACATTTCACAATTTCGAGAAAACAGTCAATATACAAAAACATTTACATATATATACAAATCCACATCAAATATACCAATACTTCCAACCCATTCACACAACTTCTCATATCCTATCCTCATTCAAAACAACATCCAAAGCAACAAATTGTTTTTCAATGTTAATACAGACTTTTTAACAAAAACAATGGATAATCAGGCCATCTACCAATTGGCTGCATAAATCATAAAATAAATTGTGTTTATCAAGATTGGCCTTAGAATAGCAGTCTACGCGTTTTAAACTCCTGCCAATTCAGGAGTTCTCGTCAGGACCAGAATAGCTTACTCACCACTGAATGTTCAGGCTGATGTTTAATCATTTCGAACTTTCACCCAAACGATCGATTTTTAGCTGGCTGAGAAAGTAATGGGGTCACACGTCATATGCAGAATCACTGCTACATATCTTAATTGATGTGGTTCATCTGTTTAATTTGGACTGAATATGTATAAAGGACGGTGGCAGATTGAAGACCGGCGCTTCCTTTGATTTTCTTTAGTCGTCTTCGAAGAGCAGCTCAGTTGCTGTCAGCGTTCTACTTTAGAACGCGGACAACAACTGAGCTGCTCTTCGAAACGACTAAAGAAAATCAGAGGAAGCGCTCGGTCTTCAATCTGCCACCGTCCTTTTATATTCGTCCAAATTAAACAGATGAACCACATCAGTTAAGATATGTAGCAGTGATTCTGCATATGACGTGTGACCATTACTTATCTCAGCCAATAAAATGCGATCGTTTGGGTGAAAGTCGAAATGATTAAACATCAGCCGAACATTCATAGTGAGTAAGCTATTCTGTCCTGATGAGAACTCCTGAATTGGCAGGGGAGTTTGAAAACGCTAGGACCGCTATTCTAAGGCCAATCTTGATAAACACATAATTTATTTTATGATTTATGCAGCCAATTTGATAGATGAACCTGATTATCCATTGTTTTTGTTAAAAAAAGTCTGTGTTAACATTGAAAAACAATTTGTTGCTTTGGATGTTGTTTTGAATGGAGATAGGATATGTGAGAAGTTGTGTGAATGGGTTGGAAGTATTGGTATATTTGATGTGGATTTGCATATATATATGTAAATGTTTTTTTGTATATTGACTGTTTTCTCGAAATTGTGAAATGTTGTATACTATGTAGGTGGCAATTTGTGTAATAAAGTAAAAACGTTTGCGATTAAATCCAACGGAAAAGTCAGTATCCTCAAAGCGGGAGTGAACCAAGGATTAGAGGGGGAGTCTCTGGAGTGCCTATGACGAGTGGCGGGGGATATAAAATCCATAGTGTTAGAGATCCAGCTTGTGAAGCCAGCAAGCCCTCCTACAAGGTCGTTGGCGGGAAAGGGTCTGGTGGCCGCCAAGGCCGGGCCGAATGTCAGCGGGTCAATTCTAGCAAAAGCTGGCTCACGCTCGGACTGGGGGGAGAGGTTGACGTCTAACGTTTCCCAGGAAAAGTATGTCAGAAAGTGATCTGACCAGAGAACCGGAATGGGGGTTTCGACAAAGATAGGAAAATTCGAACAGATGGGGTCTAGGGTATGGCCCCCTGAGTGCGTCGGGAGGCCAACCCATTGGGTGAGCTGAGCGAGGGACAATATATCTAATAGCTCAAGATTGTCACTCGCAGCTGCCTGGTCGAGATGAATATTTAGATCGCCAAGGACAATATAGTGGGCAAAGCTGAGTGCTCGGGGAACATTGGCGTCCCCCAGTGCTTTCAAGAAAGCACTTGCCGGACCAGGGGGTCTATAGATCAAGGACCCACCTAATGTAAAATGAGGCGAAACATTAATACTAAAGTCCAATGCTTCACAATCCCCCCCCCCCCCCAAGGTGTAGGAACATCCCGTTGGAGGGTCCACTTGTCTCTATGTATGATGGCTACCTCTCCCTTTTTTCCTATCTAATCTAGAGATTCTATAGCCGGTCGGGATGGCCAACACAACTGTGGCATTTGAAAACTCATCCAACCATGTCTCTGTAATAAACAGAAGATCAATTTTATTGTCCACCAAAAGATCAAAAATATCCTGATAGTGCCTCTTGAGTGAGCACGCATTAATAAGGGCGGCATGCATAGCTGACTCGCGCTTACCCCTTTTAGAAGCAACCCTGGGTGGAGCAGGTCCGGCTGAGCCAACACTCAGTCTAAAGCCACAGGTAGAGCAAACTGAGTCATTGCACTCCAGCACATCCCATCTGCTAGTGTGAGAACACTGAAGCGGGCGGAGTGAGTAGAGTTCCTCACTGCTATACAACCCCCGCTCTGCAGAATGGGACACAAGTCGGGCAGCGTAGCTGGCGCTGGACGCTTCCGGGACGCTGACGGGTGCAGACTGGCTTGCCTTAGGCGCGCCTTTGGTGCGCCTGCGGCGCGTCCGCGCAGCGCGCATGTTTATAGGGGCGGCCGCTCCGACAACTAGAGTACGCACTGAGCTAAAATGGCGTCTCTAGTTGTCGAGTGGTGGAACCCAGGAAGTAACTGCCGGCCCAAACTCCCGGTCCCGGACAGTGGACCAAATGTAATGCCCAAAAAGCCCCAGTCAACAAATTCATACAGTGCAAATATATAAAACAGGTAAGAAATCAGAAATCTGATAAAATATTTTTTAAAAACGAGTACATTTAAAAGCAGATAGCATCAGATTAGCAGCAAATTCAAGAGAGAGATAGCAGCAGTGACAGGCAAAGTAAGCCTCCAGCAACCTCTCAAGGCACTGGCGTCCACTGGCGTCCGTGCAGCGCGCATGTTTATAGGGGCGGCCGCTCTGACAACTAGAGTACGCACTGAGCTAAAATGGCGTCTCTAGTTGTCGAGTGGTGGAACCCAGGAAGTAACTGCCGGCCCAAACTCCCGGTCCCGGACAGTGGACCAAATGTAATGCCCAAAAGGCCCCAGTCAACAAATTCATACAGTGCAAATATATAAAACAGGTAAGAAATAAGAAATCTGATAAAATATTTTTTAAAAACGAGTAAATTTAAAAGCAGATAGCATCAGATTAGCAGCAAATTCAAGAGAGAGATAGCAGCAGTGACGGGCAAAGTAAGCCTTCAGCAACCTCTCCAGATAGTGGGGATCTGTCCTTATTTAGGAATCAATTTTATTTTAATCCATTGAGGGTGGTGGTGTAATTCGAAGAGATTGGCATGTGATCCTTGAAAAAGGTGTATTCATCAGTAATATATATTTATTTTGACCTCGACTTGATACATTTTCTCTTGGTCGTTGGTATGCCTTTGTTCTTCTTATTTGTAGACTCCCACAGCTGTATACTGCTCAAATATTCAACTTACATGAAGAAGGAGAAAGAAGCAGAGATTCATTCGGTTTATATTCCCAATCAGAGGGAATGAATCATGTCTTTGTTCCAGGGTCTTAAAGGTTTCCTTCAAAAAAGACCCTCATTCACACTAGTTCCTGGTGCGGTATATGTTGGTTCTCCGCCCTGTTTATTAGGTTATTTGCATCGTCATTGAGTCTTGATCGCCTGAGTTTCCAGTTCTCCAGGCGAAGAACGGTCCTCCGATTGGAGGGAGACCATCTGGTTTTCGACAGTCGTGAGTGACAAGATGTGTAGTGTAATAGGAAAGTGAATTTAAAATTACCTCCGTTCCTGTGTCGTTAGTGGCAATAGCGGGTTAAAACATGTCGACCAACCACACAACCTTACACTAGGTGCTGTGGACCATTAGCACATCCACACATGCACCAAGCTTACTTTTAAAGTTATCCCGTTCCTGCAAAATTAAAAACACTAAACACAGGAACGGAGGTCATTTTAAATCCACTTTCCTTAGTTACCATGGACATTACGTCACTCTTTGAGTATCCCCCAGAGGGTTGCCCTGGATGTGGTCAGAGTAGTCCTGGAAAGAAGACAGAGGCCTTTTCAGGTCCCCACTGAATTCATAGTTAACCTCTTGGAGATCGTTATGACTAAGAATTTTTTCTTTTTTCAAGGAGATTACGATCTCCAGACCAAAGGGGTGGCCATGGGGGCCGGCTTCGCCCCAGGCCTGGCCATTCTGTATTGCATTATGAAATGAGCCACAGTTTAGGTGTTGATAATCCATATAAGAGTAAGATTGAACTATGGAGACACTACATCGACGATGTACTATTGATCTGGTCAGGCACTGAACAGGACCGCCATACCTTTCATGATTGGCTAAACAAGAGATCTAGTGACATCCAATTTTCACTTGAATATAGTAATAATATGATCAAATTTCTTGACATTACCATCAAAGAGGAAGAGGGGCATCTCCACACTATGCTATAGAGGAAAAACTGTGAGAGGAATACTTTGTTACGCTATTTGAGCCATCATCCCAGGAACTTGAAAGACAAATTACTGTTTGGACATTTCCTCAGACTGCGGAGGAACTGTACAAAAAAACCCGATTTCTTCAGGGAATTGGATGAACTTATCCGTCTATTAGAGAGAGGATACCCAAGGAGCTTGTTGAGGAAAGCTCGAAAAAGGGTATGGTTTTGCCCCAGAGAAGTCCTTCTAGAACCTAAACAGCGCTCAGGGTCTGCATAGGAGAGAATGATTTGTGTGACTACATTCTGCACAAAGAGTAACGAGATCAAGAAAATCAGCAAACACCACTGACCTTTGGTGGCCGATAAGGTAGGCACCCCTTTCCTGCCCATGCATGCTTTCAAGAGAGGAAAGAGTATGCAAGATCATGTTAGATCACTCCTCAGTAGTCCGTCCAAGACCAACCTTTTGACACTATGGCGGATACCCCAAATCCAAGGACATTTCAATGTGGGAGCTGCAAGGCCTGTTCCTTGACAACTGAAACCAAGACCTTTACACACAATAACTATACACATACACTCAAGAACCAATTGTAACAGCATGGGTGTGGTGTACGCTATACTGTGCCCTGTGAATTTATGTACGTCGGGTAGACTACACAAAAGGTAAAAGCATGCATACTACAACATTGTAGTAGGATTAGGTGCAAGGTCTAAGGGGCACAATTGGTAGAGCACTTCTACGCCTTTGACCACCCTACAGAGAGTCTGAAGTGGTGAGTTATAGAAAATGTCAGTGTGCACCCTGGGGAGGGGGAAATTTTGCAAACACGTTAAGTCTACAGGAGTGTAGGTGGATTCATAATCTTGATACTGTGACACGAGGTTGAATGAATACGAGGAGATCTTGAGGCAGGTTTTGACTCTCAGTAATAGCTGAAGAATCTACAACTCTCCTACAGTATTTCCAGCAATGGCTGTAGAATCCACAGTTCTCTTATACATACTATCCCTTTGTTTTTTGTTTTTTTACATACATCTCCCATCTGTTGGAGGTACGCTTGTATATGGTTGCATATCTCATACAGTCCCATGAAACAGGAATAATATTTCCCCTCACTATGTATGCATATAACTCTTTCATTCATATATCAAGTTGACAATGTTTCTTGTAAATATGTAAAACTTGTTGTATATATTTTGGTATGTTCATGTATTTATTTGTATAAATGTCATTTGAATATATCATGTCACCACTGGTATATGCAATGCAGTCTTTTCAAACGGTCTACATGAACGAGTCACTTGTACATGTCGTGCCCAACATTCATAATGATGATGTATGATGGAGTCTGGTTTGTAACGTTTTGCATTTCCAATATTTTTCATCTGTGCACTTTCTTCTTTTCATTTGTCCTGCTACACTGATCATTTATTACTGAGCGAGCAGGACCGCACACGAGAGGTTGTCTCACTCCAGATGCAGACTAGTGCGCGTCACGACTGTCTTGTGAGCGGGCAGCTTGACGTGAGATCGGCTCAACGTCCATGTTCGACATGCACGTTGGAGTTTGCTACAGCTGTCTTGGTGGTTTTTGCGTGCCTGCACTCTCGGGTGATGCGCTGCCAGCGGCTGCTACTCCTTAGGTAAGTGGATTTCCCTTCCAGCTCCCTCATTTTCCAGGCCTTGGCATATGACACAGCGATATTTAACACACAAATTGTTTTTTTTTTACAGAGGACCGCCGCGATTCTCTCGCAATTGAGTCCCTCTTTTGCATATTGAAACGGTGATTAACTAGACCGTTTTCTTTTATCTGACCACCGAGATACCTGGAGCAAGCAGTTTTTGTGGACTTTCACCACTGCGGTGGTAAGTTTTTCAACTCCCCGTATGATTGGTTATTTGAACACGTATTGATACCACTAAGATTCATGATATCAGTATATGTGTTTTGTACATTATAGACTCGCCATTCATGGGAATGTGCAATTAAGGCCCATTGGCCCCAAAAGGGACTGTACACATCCTATTTGGGACCCCATTGTTACACCCAACCACAGGTCAGTATTGGCTGTTGTGATTCCAGAGAGAGCCCCTTTACCAGAGAAGGCTTGGGATTACAGCCAACTCTTCCTAATTTATTTTTTCATTTTATTTAGGTTGCCCTATCTCGTTCATTCTGTCCTGATGAAGACCCGCATGCTGAGGTTTTAATCCACCCTCTATGCAGAAGTCTGGTCAAAACGTTGACTTAACTTTCTGGCCTGGATTGACTTGTTTGCCCACCTTGGATGGTGAATCCAAACTCAATGACCACTATCCCCTAGTATGGACTTTAAGAAAGAAAAATTGTTTTCCAAACAGGCCTACCACACTGGTCTTTATTTTTAAGCTACATTAGCCAGTGTTCATGTTAAGAATTACAAAATGGTTTCTTTTCCCTGATGGTTTCATTCTTCTTTTTTCACTTTGCTCATGAGTACTCTTGCGTATACCTTTTTGAGCAACTTTTAAAATATTTATTCAAATATATGTATTATTGATTTGTTCTGAAGAACAAACATTAAATGTGAATACTTTTACCTTTAAGAAAGTGTTGTTTTATCTCTGGTATATATTTGTCTCTCTCGCATAAGAATCAATTTATTTTATATTGAAGATATGATATAATTTCGTTCTGCTACCTTTTGACAATCGGCAATGCCATTAGGACCACCTTGTTGTTTGCATCACATTATACCCAGGTCCGTTGGCTTACCATGAATTACCCCATTATTTTATAATGAATATTATTAATCGTTCTAAAGAGTTGTTCAAAATACCACAAGACAGATGGGTGTGGAATACCCACAGAAGGGTGATTCCTTGAAGTTCAAATCCCACTCCCTTGTGATTGCTCTGAAAAAAGTGAAATCACCCTGCTTAGTGGCAATGAGAGTAGAATTAACAGCAAACACACCTCGAGCTGGGAAATTTCCTAATATAGTAACACCCTATAACCCACCCTTCCTTGCAAGTCTGTAACTGACATCTGCTTGGTGCAGGTGCTGCACAGTTTGAAGTCTGTGGTCTTTGGGACATATTTCCCCACACACTCTCATTTAGGGGTTCAGTAAAGAAATGATAAAAGTTCGGATGCAGAGCTTGAAGGGTGCAGAAAAAAACCCTGACAACAGTGCGCAGGGGTGGCACTTCTATTCAGCTCCGAACCCTCTCTACCACAGGCGAGGTTTAGGAGCCATGTAGTCCAACGCAACAGATATTGGCATGCAAGAGCAAGTGAGGGAAAAATGTACGGATCTAGTCTGGCAACTGCGGCAATTCGGAAGTTTAGGAAACTACAGTTGGATGTATATGGATTCAAGCGGCAGGCAGGCCGGTGTGGGCCCTTCCCTGGCTACGGAAGACCTCCAGGCAGAGAGATGTGTACATAATTCAGATAACAAGCACTACTGTACTTGACACAGGGTGACATCCAAATTAGGCATTGCCACACTTCCTTCCCCATGGATTCCCTTTCATTTTAATGATCAGTTCACTCCAGCAGAGAAAGAAGGCCTTTAAGAAGAGGCAAATGGAAGAATGTAGAAGACTGGGGACAATTTTCAGCAAGTCCTTTTCACAGTGTAAACAAGACTTTGCTCTGGCAGAGTCAGATGAGTTACAATACCTCCAATGAAGGCACTGGGTGCTCTACTCCCAAACAAATTAGTGGTCCCACCTTCAAGAAATGTATGTCATGATACCATTGCAGGGATTTTATTTCACACCTTATAGTTTCTAGCAAGTGGGAGTACAAATCAACCAATATGCTTATCCGAACACATGAGCGAAGGAAATAGGAAGGTCAATTAAACCCTAGCAGTGCAAACAATTGTATCAGGATGTCCAGCAAACTTCACAGTGTATCACTTTCAAGAATCCAGGTACAAGTTGATATTTAGTTGGTACCTCATACCCCCAGTGCCTGAACAACAGACACCTGGGCATGCAGGGGACCTGCTGAAGATGTGAAAAAATCAGGGTCTCTTCTTCATACATTGTGGCCATGTAAATCAATTACCCCTTTTGAAAAGAGGTTCTCGGTCATGTCGGAGAAAGCATGGGTTTCCCTTTGCAGAAGGATCTGGGTAAGATGGCGCTTGGGCTTGTCTGGAATCCTTGTACTTGTGCAGAAGCTTGTCTTTCGTCTTCATATTGGACTTACCCAGAGATGGTCATCTGGACTAGTACAGGGACTTGCAGCGGGAGCAAGCCTGAGACCTGAAGCATGACTGTCCTTCTTTCTTGTGTTCGGCAACATACAGCTTCACCTCTCACTCCCTGATAACCTTTGGATGCATCAGGGAGTACGTGTCACATGACTGAGCCATGTTTGGCTCCGATACACCAAAGACAGAAGTCATACAGGTCCATAGCTGACATCTGCTTCTAAGCCATGTAAGAGAGGTCATGGGCTTCCCTCTGCAGAAGGATCTGGGTAAGATGACACCAGACCCTCAATCAGTGGATTTTCTCTGGACATCCCAGGTTGTAGCTGTGCTCACATGCTAGGAGCAGATTGCATTCTAAGGCCCAACTCCATGTCAGCTGTGCGACGTAGACCCCATTTCCAGCTAGAGCCAGTACGCCAAGAGTTTACAGGGCTACCTTTGACTCCACAGCAGGTAGAGGCCTGGAAAGAGGCAATGCTATAGCTGTTTCTAATTATCCCGTCCCCTTCCTCCTCAGAGCACCCGTGGGCCCCAGTTGGACTTTCGCAGGCAGGCCCTGAACTGGCGCTGACTGACCACATTGGGCCCCTATCTGGCTCCATGCAATGCCTTTCCTCCTGTAGAGAAGGCTATGCTGGTACGGTGCTGGCCTCTGCTCCAGACGTACCAGTTCCAGTCCTGACACCCATTTCAGATTTAGAGCCGAATTTGGCTAGATCTCAACTGATGTCATGCATTGAGATTACCAAAGCCAAGCCCATTAGTATGGGAAGACTCTCGTACTATGTCCCTGCATTGATGGCAGTGTTACAAATGGCTAAAGGATCTCTTTGCTTCTGATTCTTACACCTTACAGGACATTCAACTTGCTCTCATGATGAGGATGACAAGGAAGAGGCAGACCATTTGCCCCCATCACTACACCGATGATAATTTCTACTTAGACCTACAAAATGCTAGTGGTCTTGACACCTCCCCTGAAACTGAATTGGAGTGACCATTGATTCCCCTCCTGAAAAAAGAGTCTCTTTCGCTTTGATGGTTCATAGAGCTGCAGGCATGCTAGAGTTGTAATTACCCACTATGCGGAATAAAGCCAGTGTGTTTACAGAACTTTTGCAGCCTGGTCTGTCAACTTTCGAACAATTGCTGCCCTTCAATGAATCCCTGACAGAGGCCTTGATGGGGCCCAGTCTAAGACGTCCTTAGCACTGCCAGTGAGTTGACCTAATGCTACGCTACAGGCCTTCTCCAGGAAATCCAGCCTTTTAGATTCAGAACCCATGCTAGAGAGCCTTGTTGATCAGGCTTTAGCCAGCAAGGTGAAGCTGAATGCCTTCCCCACCGCCCTGCTTGAAGGAGAATCTAAGCACACTGATGTGTGGTAGGAAGGTTTTCTATTCTGCTAGCTTGCCTTTGAGGTCTCTGAATGTTATTTGCTTATTGTGGAGGTACACTCATGTCCCCTCAGGTTTGGCGAGCAAGATCTTGAACACCCTCCCCAAGGAGTTTCCAAAAGACTTTTACTCACACAGTCAACGATGGTCAGGAAGTGACCCATTACATTTTGAGGGCTGGCCCAAACACACAGACTATGTTAGCCATGCTATGGGCACTAGTGTGGTGATTAACTGTCACACCTGGATGTGCACTATGGGCTTTACAGGGGACATGTAATCATTCCTTATGGATATGCCATTGGACTGTTCCAGACTGATTGGGGACAGGGCAGATTCAGCATTAGAGTGATTCAAGAATAACTTTGCTACCGTCCTCTCTTTGGGTTTACTATCTCCAGCCCACCATTTGCACCAACAATATCAGGAAGTTTAGAGGTTACTCTTGGGTTCTTGCTTACTCCCAGAGGCAGCCTGTTAAGCAGTCTGTTCAGCCCTTTCATAGCTCAAGGGGACACAATAGTGGCAGAGGCCATGGCCACCAGCAATGTCAACCCTCCTTTTCTTCGTCTCTTGCCGCAGCTGCTGCCAAGCTTCTCTCCCTGCCCCTCTGGGAGTCAACTAGAGCCTTTAGGGGCAGGTATGTTTGTCTGCTTAGCTGGTGTGCAAATACCTCAGACCAGTGGGTCAATGCCTATCAAACGTTATGCTTCCCAAATACCATCCGTGTCTCAGAAGAGGCGGCCCAGGCCCGTCACTGGTGGCTTAAGGATGCCAACATGAATTGCATCCGGCCATTTCCTTGCCTCACCATGTGCTGACTATGGTGATGTATACATCATTTTTGGTTTGGGGAGGTCCCCTTGGTGAGGTGAAGATCAGAAACCTCTGATCTCTGGTGGAATAGCGTCACCAAATTAATCTCTTGGAGTTACTTGCCATTTGGTTTGCCCTCAAGGCTTTCCATATCCTGACAGACAGCACAACCTTTTTATGGGGCTGTAACAAGAAGGACACTTGGTGTCACATATTTTTTTTTTATTGAGTTTGCAGTTTCATATAGTTGTACAGGAGCACCAGAGTACATTATACTTTTTTCTTTTTAAGGCATGGGTAGATGAAGCGATTTGCCCAGAATCGCATGATATGGAACCATGGCTGGCATTCAAACCTGGTTTCCCAGTTCTAAAGTCAGCAGCTCTGGCCGTTAGTCCACATCTTCTCCCCTCTGGAACTGCTCCGTGGTTCTGCGAAAAGAAGCAGTTCCAAAGACTTGACTGCCAGTCACTTAACTGAGTCCTTCAACTCCAGCTGAAGAGCTCAGAAGTCGTCCTCTGGCCAACCACGGGTGGCATCCGGATCCACAGGTTGTTCAAGGTCCTTTCGTCAGAAGGGTGAACGTTGGATAGGCCTTTTTTGCCACCACCAAAAACGCTCAGTATTTCACCTTTGGGCTCTAGAGCTCCCACTTAGAGGTTCTTGATGCATTCTGCATTCAGTGGGATTCTGAGCTCCAGCATGCCTTTCTCCCTATGCCGCTATTTCTGTGAGTCCTGAGGAAAGGAGGGCAAGAGAGTTGCCTTATTCTGACAGCCCCAGCTGCTGTGCTTGAGCATTTGTATTCTGCTCCACTTCAGAAGAACCTAGTGTCCCAACAACATGACAAAGTTCTGAATACAACTTCCAGTAACTTGCACCTCCATGTTTGGAAATTGAGCAGAACCAATGCAGTGGTTTTGATTCACTGATGGAATTTCTGAATATCATCTAGGCTGCTTGCTGCTCATCCATCAATTATATTTATTCTGGCCGCCGGACAAAGTTTATGATCAGATGCATGGACCATCTGGTCGATGCACTTCAGGTGAAGCTTTCTGATGTACTTTTATTTGCTGTGTGTTTGGCCTGCTAAGGTATAGCCGTGGGTACAGTTAAAGATTACTTGTTGGCCCTCTTGGCCTTTCTTTGTTTGCTTGTTCAGCCCTCTCTGTTTAAGTCACCAGTTGTGATGTGTTTTTAAAAAGGGTTTACATGCTTCCTCCTGTGCCTTTTATTACGCCGCAGTGGAACCTTAATCTGCTTCTTACTTTCTTGATGTGCACACCTTTTGAGCCTTTGACGTTGTTTTCTGAGGTTGCTAACCCTTAAGACATTATTCCAATTACATCTGTGTGCCATGTCAGTGAACTTCAGGCACTGTTGGTACAACCACTGTATGCCAACTTCTTCAAGAACAAGTTGGTTCTTCAAACCTGGGTGTCCTTTCTGCAGAATGTTGTGTTCCTATTCCATGTGGGGCAGTCCATCATGCTCCCTACTTTCTTTGCTCCACTGCACCCTTCTAAGGAGGAGAGTCTTCATCCACTGGGCCCTAACAGAGCCTTAGTTTCTATATAGAGAAGGCTAGGGAGCAGTAGATGGCGCCAACCAACACTTTGAATGATTCACTAGTGCAAAGAGGGGAAGGGTGGTCCAGTAGTGAACCGTGTCCAGATGGATTGTCCTCTGTATATAGATGTGCTATGCCTTAGCCAAGAAGGAGCATCCTGATGGCCTTCAGGATCATTCCATCAGTCAATGCTGCCAGTACAACCTTAAGAAAGGGTGCTCTTGTGCTGGACATCTTCCAGGCTGCTATGTGGGAGTCCGTCCACACCTTCACAGGGACTACTGCATCAACTCTTAGAACTGTGTGGAGGGCCATTTTACCTGCTGCGTCCTGCAGGATTTCCTGATTTTAAAGTCCACTCCTCAGACCCACCACTGTTTGGAGGGTACTTCTTTGGCATGGATTCAGAATGTGAGTAAATTGCAGTTAGACGTATCCATCAAAAGAACAAGCTACCTACCTTTGATAACGCTCTTTCTGGTGGATACACTAACTGAAGAGTCCTCACTGCCCTTCCTCCTCCCCATTGTGTGGAGTAGACTTGTAGGTGTTAATAAGGTGCCATGCTATATTTAGCGCGCTGTCATGACACTGTCTGTCACTGACTCTCCATATCTAAGGGTGGAGAATGCTTTATTTTAAACTGATGACAACACACAGAGGTGGCACTTATATTCAACTCTGCACTGTCACTTCCGGTGAGGCGGTGAAGCTGCCACAGAATATGATGGAGCCACCTATCGGTGCGCTGGAGATATTGCTGGGAAAGTTTCCAGATCCAGTTGGGTGCCTAGGGTTTTTGAGATGTTAGGAATCTGCAATTAGGAGTATCCACCATAAAGAGCGCCACTGAAGGTAAGTAACTTGTTCTTCTATCTGAGTTTCTTACTGTCCATCCCTTGAGAATTTTCAGCTAAGTCATTTCTCCAACAAAAGACTTGTAATTAAAAGCCCTGCCTGCCAGCTCTTTAAAACTGCAGCAGCAACTTTAACACAGTGCCTTGGCTCTTGTATTCCACTGCTGCATTTGAGCTCTACTAATAGGGCGCAGAAGACTACACAGTAGGCGCCTGCTGGGAGAAAGAATTCTGGCTGTAACCAGTACCATTTTGGGCCAGCAGCTGGTGTGGCACAGTGGCGACATGGGTAAAATGGGTCACTATCACACTGTTTGGCCTTCCAGACAGTGGGCAGAAGTGCTGTTGTGTTAGGACTATATTTACCAAAGGGTATGACTTTCGGAAAAGTTTAGAATGCGAACACACAGCAGGCATTGTTGAAGTATTTTGTGAGAAGTGAAAGTGGGGAGTAAAGATTGAAAAATGGTTTGCTCCATGAAAGATACCCATTACTTAAGCAGGGCAAGTAAAATCACTGAGGGTTTTGAAATCGTATTTACTACTATAAAGTATAATGCTCCTGCATGTGCTATGGATAATGATGTCATTGATTCTGGTCCCACTTTAACCCAGCCTTTGAGAAAGACGGCTATCTATGGGGAGAGCTGCACATGTAACATTAAAGACTAATGAACCCGATTTAATAAGATGGAATGCTATAAGTACAATGATTTGGATGAAAATGACTTAGGTCCATGAAAATGAGAGTGAAGATTAAAAAAACACTAAGTGTAGTAGAAAAAGCTCTTTGAGAGCACGCTGACAAGTTGGAGGTATAAATAGACCTGTTAAAATATTAGCATCATATGCTCTAACTATCAATCAGAAGCGTGGACACCTTAATACGTTAGTGGCCTGGGGTTGAGGTGAAGCCTAGAAGTCAATTGAAAACTGTGTATCTTCATCAATACTTGATGTATTTTATTGTTACTGGATATGTTAAACACC